>BSBM01000493.1:4835000-5085000 GCA_027924585.1 Larix kaempferi | reverse complement strand
TTATTTCCTTACTCAACCATGTTTGAGGCTCTATGAGTCGTCTTTGGTGTGAAAAACACACATATCCAAATGATTTAGGGCCTAGTGCCCAAATCATTTCATCCCCATATCACAGTTCTTGAGCTATGAAATGTTAATTTAGGTTTCAATCCTCTTCTTTCACCCTCTAAGCATGTTTACATTTCAAATCCCATGTGGTGTTTCACCGGGCATGACCCTTGCAGGTATGACGTGGGATGCTACTGCTCCCCCATTAACCCTATGTTCTCTTTCTCTCTATCTCTCTCATATCCCATCTCTCTCTCTCTCTCTCTCTCTCTACCTCTCACTCTCCCTAAAGCACTATATCCCTTAACCCCTAAACCATTGAACCATTCAAACTGTAATCCCACATCCCTAACTCCTAAGACCTTAAACCTTAAGTCCTAAACCCTTAAATCCCTAGGAGCCTTAAACGCCCTCTCTTTAGCCATTCATTTATCCACTTTTGAAATATAGTCCAATGTATGCAAATATTCATGAACTATTGAACGTTTGGAATTAAATGGGGTAAACATTGGTGAATTAATGGCAGGAATGTTATGCAGGGGTGCACATGTGTCTTTTTTGCGTACGGGTTAACAACACGTGCGCACTTTTTTTTGTGTATGCATTAACAACGCATGCATGCATAAGAGAGACCACGCGCTTCTTTTTGCGTACACATTAACAACACGTGCGTGCATAAGAGTGCACACACGCTTTTTTTATCCACGTCAACTCACCCGTGTGGAGGCTTGGCATTGTCGAAGCAGGAGCACGCATGCGTGTTTATAGGTGTGTGCGTGTGTTTTGTTTTTTTGCTCTCACACGCTATCATTGCGGTGTTTTTGGGTACCAACTTCATGCGGGTACCCTAAGGTCGATGCAAAATTCAAGTGGAATGTTGAGTGCAATGAGTCTTTTGAAATCCTTAAGAAAATATTGGCAGAGGCACCTATTTTAAGGTTTTCCGATTGGTAAAAAAAAATCATTTCATGTGGATGCATCAGGGATTAGAGTTCATGTTGTACTGGCACAACCAGGGGATGAAGGACTAGACTACCCTAATGAATATGCAAGTCTATAACTAAACAAAGAAGAGAGAAACTATTCTACCAAAGAAAGGGAAGGATTGGGATTGATTTTGTCCCTTAAAAAATTTCGATACTACTTGAAAATCCATTTACGTTTTACAAAAATAATGAATACCTTAAATACTTAGTCAACAAGTCATACCATCACGGGAGAGTATGTAGATGGATCCTAATATTTCAAGAATTTGAATTCGAAGTCATAGTGCGATCAGGGAGAGCTAATGTTGGACCCTACCACCGAGTTGAAACTAGGGAAGAACCGACATTGATTGATGATGTCCTACCAGATGCCTATTTATTTAAAGTCGAAGTTGTACCATATGAATTAGCTGAGATTGCACAATTTCTGCAAGAAGGGAAATCCCCACACGATCTTACATAAAAGAATTAAATCCTAGCAATGAAAGATCCCCCCTATACACTTATAAATGGTTGTTTTTATAAGATGGGACTTGATGATGTATTGAGAAGATGTTCCCTGGAACATGAAAGAGATATTATAATTCAAGGACATGTAGGACTTGCAAGAGGACATTTCCACTCAGATACTACAACTAGAAAAAAAAAATATTACAAGCAGGAATTTGGTGGCCCTCACTATGCAGAGACTGCAGTCACAAAGTAAACCAATGTGACAAATGAAAAATGATGGGTAAACTAGTAAAAAGGGATGAAAATTATCTAGTACTTGTAAATCCTAGTATTTTCTTTGAAATTTGGGCAATCGATTGTGTGGGTCCCTCTCCCGAAAAAGGAAAAATAACAAGAGAAAGTTATATTATTATAGTAGTATAATACTTAACTAAATGGGAAAAAGAAGAACCAGGTGGAAATTGCACAAAAGAGATAGCATCTAAATTTATAAATGAAAACATAATCACAAGGCTTGGTTTCCGTGTAACTTTGAGAAGGGTTCAAGGCACTCATTTTATCAATAATAAAATTGAGGTGATAATGAAACAATTATTAATTGACCATAATAGAGCTCCCCCCCTACCACCCCCAAGCAAATGGAGCAATATAAGCATTCAATAAAACTCTAAATAAGGGTATGACAAAAATTTTCAATATTGACAAGGATGTCTGGGATGTTGAAGTACCTGTTGTCCTCTGGGAATATAGAACAACATACAAAAGATCATTTGATCAAATTCCTTTTAAACGAGTCTATGGGAAATAAGATGTACAATCCCTTTACACTTCACAACAAACTTAGACAAAATAGCAAGTGTACTAAAATTTTTCTACAACCAAGCAAAACAAGATAGAATTTACCAATTTAATAAAATTATAGAAGAAAGAATGATAGATTTCATCATCAAGAAGTACAAAAACAACAAAAAAAACATGGCATGATATAAACATTAAAAATAAATATTTTGAAATAGGAAAGTGTGTCCTTATGTTTGACATTAAAATAAAAAGAAAAGCCAAGAAAATTGGAAGCAGTATGGCTAGGGCCTTTTGTAATTTAAGATATAAAACCTAATGGGGCTATCCAATTAAGAACATCAAAAGGGAAGCTCCCTATTAATGTACTCAATGCGACACCCATCTGAGAAGATATTATGTTTAAAAACAATAAAAAATCACACACACACACACACACACACGCACACAATAGTAATTGAATAAAAACAGGAAGAAATAAAATAGAGTCGGTTGGGGAAACTAGTCGAATAATTGTTTACTCGAAAAACAACCAAAGCTGTCAAAGAAGGAAGATTGGAAAGATAATAGAGAATTTTTAACACAGACGACCTTGTCTGATAGAAACCTCCATATAAAGCATGGCATCAAAGATGAGAGTAGCTATCTCACCTAGTAGAAGGGTATTTTTTAAGGATTGTAATATTATACTTAAGTGTAGTATTTTACGTGATTATTTTGGATTGAAAAAAACATATATGTAGATAGGTAGGCGAATATTAAATATGAAACATACAATTTACTACTGAAAATTGTAATTTTTGGCGAATATTATGATAAAAAAACATATTTTATGTAAATATATAGGCGATATTAGATACTAAAAATGACCAAATAATGAAATTATTTTTTGAAAAAAAGCCCAAAAAATAGCCAATTAGCGAAATTTCGCTCATAAAAATTACCCTGCCTAGTAGTACCTTGAATTCAAAAAAATAGAGCCTAGGGGTAAAAGACACCGTGACAAAGAGTCAAAAACAAAACTAGAAGAAGAATGAATAGAATGTCAAAAAAATTAGATGGAATAAATTGACTACCCGACAAGAATTGGTAGAACTTTGAGAAATGGGAAATTTTCGACGGGAAATGGAAGGATGAGTGAATGAGTCTACAAAAATAAAAGACTCAGTCATACCTTAATGCCCCCCAAGTTGCAGGATTTAATGGATGAAAAGAGGAAGCAACAAAATTTATTGTCAATCAATACCATGGTGGGAAAATATGGCTTAATGAACCCATTTCAATCATTCTCAACTTGATTAGTTGGATGACAAGGCTACCAGAAATGGGACACCCTATACTAAAGACGACTGATGCAAAGGAATGGAAAGTAGAATTTACATAATCAACTTCAACAAACCATTCAAAAGGCCCAGTCATCATCTAGGTAAAAGAAGAACACATTGAATGGGCCTGCATCATGTTTCCCTTTGCTTAACTAGTTGTTGGAAATATTATTATAGTGTTGAAAAAATATGTAGAAATACTGATATATATGATTAAGATAATAAAATAAATCATTTGCACACTTTAGTTATCCTATTGATTTTTTAAAGTTGTGAATTTTGGGTTTGCTACATCCCTCACGAGACTTGAGTACATCAAACAATGCTTCATAACCTATAATTTTAAAATTAAATGGAGCACTTCTTACTCCATTCAGTTAATTGATGTCATATATATTTCCATGGATTCTAAATCCATGATTATGTATTTAGATTATAAACATAAATTTGTTACATTAAACAAAGATAGGTTGAACTTGTTATCATTTCTAGTATGAACATTAGTCACCATGGACTTAGAGGTCAGGCTAGAGATTCTAATTGTGGCTTCTAGCTATTGTAGCATAGAGGAAGATAATCAAATTTATAATATCAACAATATTAACTCTAACACCCATAAAAAAGTTTAAAAATAAAACATGGAATGGAAATAAAATAATTAATAAGACGAAGTTGAAATATTACAAAGATCTTATGAATCCTAATTTTCCTACTCAAAACTATATTTCCAATAGTATGAGTTATTTTATTTTATTTTTAAATTGTCAAAATTAGGATCAATGCTCCTGACCACTATTGGTAAAATAGTGGATGGAATAGCCCAAAAACACCTTGGAATGAGAGATTTTGTAAAAATCATGACACAAATGGAATTGATGATGAACACCATTTCCTTTTAACTTGCCCTATACTCAATAATATAACACACGACTTTACCTAGTTTGAACATGGTGGAAATGAAAGTATATAGGACACTAGTTTTCATAAGCGAGGAGGCCTTAAAGTATTTATGACCCCCTCGCTTACAAAAACCATAATGTTCTCGATACTTTCATTTTAACCATGTTCAAGCACATAAATGACATTTTTGAAAAATATTTAGTTTGATTCTCTTTATTTGTTTAACAAACCTTAATAGTCTTAAGGGATTGTAAACATAATATTTATTTCCATGGAAAGTATTTATGACCTCCTTGCTTAAAAATCTTTAGTGTTCTTGATACTCCCATTTCCACCATGTTCAAGCATATAGATGACATTTTGAAAAATATTTACTTTGAATCCCTTTATTTGTCTGGTAAATCTTATTAGTCTTAAGGCATGGTAAACATCCTATGTATTTCGATGGGTTTTTCTTGGGGGGAAAACCGTCCAAGCACTTCCTCATCTTTCATGAAGTGCGATCATGTAAATGTTGCTAGTGGGAAACATGTATGTCAAACCTTAAGGAACCCAGATTGATTTGACCCCATGGCCTCCTTTTCCATTATGACATCAACATCTTAAGTCAAACCACTTGACATAATCCTTAGAGCTTATATAAATATGGATATAAATATTTTAAGGAAAACCTCATGGGATCCCTCTCTCTTCCTTGAAATACCTAGATGGAGGATGGCCTAACTGTTAGCAACAATAACATTGAGTAACCCTGAGGGACTCGACTGCATCTTAACATATGACTAGTTTCCTCCTTGACACTGACATTCCTTGGGTAGATGGTTCGATCAATTGAGCTAACCCTTGGGTCTCGTAAGATGTTTGGAAACATCTTTCCCCACCCTCAAGCATTTTTGTGAGACTAAGATTGTTGGTATCTTTCCATCCCAATCAATGCACAAGGATAAAACATGTCACAAGTAATATTTGAACCTCAATAGAAAGGATAATAAGTTCTCTTAATTACTTAAGCTAGACTCAATTGACAATCGTTATCAGTCATACACACAATACACACGTCCATAAGCTGTTAGCTCAATCGTTTAATGTCAATGGTGTCAAGAACTTTGCCAAGTTCAGATCCTCTTGATAAAGTCCATACATGTAGAAAAACATCCATTGAATTTACCAAGAAAACTTTGCATATATATATATATATATACATGATGCCGATGGTAGTGTTATGTCAATGTGTTTATACGTATCACCAATAGTGTTAATATAAAATTATCAAAAACATATATTGTATCGGGTTTAGGGATGGGGGAAAGACAGGGGGATGCATCCCCCGGATGGCTAGAGCGCACCCCCAATTTTTTCAGGGGATGGCAGGTTAGGGACGCCAATAATTGCGCCAAGAGGCGCTTTACAGCCCAGTATGAGGGAGATCGTGTAACGTTTGTCCATGTTTGTCCATATTATTGTCGGTCATTAATAAAATGCAATAATAAAAAAATAAAAAGTAATAATATGAGGGAGATCTTGTAACGTTTTTCCATGTTTGTCCATATTATTGTCGGCCATTAATAAAACGTAATATGAGGGAGATCTTGTAATGTTTGTCCATTTTTGTCCATATTATTGTAGGCCATTAATAAAATGTAATAATAAAAAGTAAAAAGCAATAATATGAGGGAGATCTTGTAACGTTTGTCCATGTTTGTCCATATTATTGTCGGCCACTAATAAAATGTAATAAAAAGTAAAAAGTAATAAATACATGAGAAGAGGTATTGCACTCAATGAGCCCTCAACAATCTCCTTGAGTGCAATACCTGAGAAGAGGTTTGCACTTCGGGAGATTTGATCCCTCTCGGTGCTTGATAGAGCCTAGGATTTGGATCTAGGCTGGTAATAATATCAATAATAATAATAACATTTAAAAAGTTAGAATTCACCATAACATTTGTAGTTGCTTGTAAGCACAATAGCTTATGCTATATAGTATGATGCACAACCCTTACACTTGCTAGTTTTGAAAAAGCTTAGGTAAAGAAGAAAATGGTTGAGTGACATTCTATTATTAGCACTTGGACGTGAAAAAAATGCACTTTAGCTTTAGGAAACTTAATTGTAACTATTTTCAATTTGCAGTGAGGTCCATGAAGGGTCTACTAGAAGAATGCTTGTCTCTATAACAAATTGTCTTCCTCATATTTCTTGTTTATGAAGATTATATTAAAAGACATTCATTTCTCAATAGGTTCTACATATTTTTATAGTTGTGTTGAAAAGCACTGCAAAACACTTTGAGATATACATGCTTGCATTTTATAAAGAGATTAGATTCATATTTCAGATTAAGAAGGATATTAGGTAGGAATTTATTCAAACATTTAATATATCACTTTTGAGAATATATCACTCTAAGAACTCCAGTTTTAAATAGCACCTTCAATATAAAAATCAAACCTCACTCTAAGAACTCCAGTTTTAAATAGCACCTTCAATATAAAAATCAAACCTCACTCTAAGAACTCCAGTTTTAAATAGCACCTTCAATATAAAAATCAAACCTGAACCAATGATAAAAATCTCACACTGATTTACCACTTAACCACAACTCACCCAACTTATATGTTTTGCCAAAGAGCCCACATTCAATCCTTATACTTTGACGTCCGAAAGCAATCCTCGGGGGTTCTCCTTACCAAACTTAAAACCTCTGGCTGGTGTCCTCTGTCACCAAGAGTCTGACGATCTGTGGCGACCACGAAAGCGTAAAAACGATGCAGCTAGAAAGGAGCCCACGTCCTGCATGGCCTGCAGTGTTAGAATTTGTCAAAAAAAAATTCACACCAACTTTTTTTATAACGTTTTATGATCATGTATCACCCGTCCTAAAACGTTTGTTTTTGTGTAAAAACCGTTTTATTAAAAATGTGCTCTGCTTAAGTTAATAACAAATTAACCTCGCTTTTGAATCAATATGAACACCTTATTGACTTGAGTCTTCTGATAACAAAGTAATTTTACAGCATCAGTTTCCATGCTTGCCTTTCCTCAGTAAGCCTGAATCCTTTTTTACAAAGTTTTTATTTTAAAGGTATTATTTATGAATATCTAGATGAATTTAGTATCGTGGAAAACCTCAGAACATCTAAATTATGTAGGATTAATAGTGTTATTTGAGATTCTAAAAATTTTATAGCAAATTCTTATCTGAAAAACGATTTTTTCCATGTGATAAAGATTTTAAATTAGTGAAACAATTTTCAAAATTAATAATATCTTTGATTCACGTGGAAATTTGAGCAGCTAACTCTTCAAATGAAAACTTAATAAAACCTAGAAGTAAGTAGTGGTAACCCAATAACAAATAGTGATTACCAATATTATAGATTCAAGTGGATATATAAATATTAAAAAAAATAGTGAAGTTTTGAAAAATGAAATATATGATAGCTTTGAGACTGGAATATGATAGCTTTGAGACTTTGTGATTTGAGGTGTATGATAGTATTTTATTAGTAGTCTAAACAATTTATTATTTTGATTATTTTTTTACTTATTTTCTAAATATTTTTATTTAGAATTTATTTTTGATAATTTATTTTTCTGATTATTTTTTTTGAATTTGGTTTTTGGATTATAAATTTATAATTTTTTTTATTTTTATAATTTGTATTTATTTTAGTGTTTTCAATTTCAAAGATATTTTTATTCAAAATAATCTTGAATTTTTTTATTTTCCTTAAAAATCTCATTAATAAAATAATCTAAAATTAACATCAGACTAACTTTTAGAAGTTTTGAATCCATTCAAAAACTTCCACACCTTTTGAGACATGAAAATACTATATATATATAGTGATACCGAGCATTCAAATAGTTTGGTATTTGAATTTCCCATAAAAACTTTTCAAATGTTGATTTTCATTTTTCAAATAGCAATAACATTTAGTATATAAAATTGTTAAAATTACAATTTCCAAGTTTGATGAGAATTGGGAAAATAGTTTGGTATTTGAATTTCCCACAAAAACTTTTCAAATGCCGATTTTCATTTTTCATTTTTCAAATAGTAATAACATTTAGTATATAAAATTGTTAAAATTACAATTTCCAAGTTTGATGAGAATTGGGAAAAAGACATAAATAGATTTAATGCTTAGTTATCTCAACTCTAAATTTATTACCTAACATTTCACTGGAACAGACAACTACTAATGGTAGGAATTTGGAAAACAATTTACCCATCATTGGTTTGGTTTTGACTGGTTTGGTTTTGACTGACAACTCCTAATGGTAGGAATTTGGAAAACAATTCACCTATCACAGTTTGAAATACAAACCATTTCTATCCAATATTCCTTGATAGTTTGTGCTCATTTCGAAGTTTTCAATTTTACTGTCAGATGAGACACAGAGCCGTTTTATTTGACAATACAACTGAAGCAACTTCATATGAGTGCCCAATAACAAGCAAGTCAAAATTCTACAGTGGGGGCAAATCTTTGACCTTCCGTACTTCAAGAATGCCTAAACAAACGTAGCTTCTCAATGATTCGTTCACCGCCACCAAAATCATTATGTTTCTAAACTTTGAATAAATTTCGAGGTGACCTTGACGTGTAAATCAAGAACACATGAAGACAGTGGAGTGTTTCAGGGAGGCGTGGTACCCAACAGAGATGACAGGCAGCCAATCAAACAATTTTGTCTCTCATTTTGTCCACACCCTTCAACACAAATTCGCTGATTTTCGGATCGAGGTTGGTGGTGTTCAAGACTTAGTGCCGTTGGTAAAATGGCAGTCGTTACTCCATCGATTTACCATCATATTTACAAGAAAAAGCGTGCAAACTTTCAAGTTTGGTGCACTGAATTTGGTGGGTGTGGGACATTGACAGAAAAGTATGCAGATTGCATCTGCTTATATATAAAAAAATCTATATTTTTGTAGACTAAGGAATAATGATCATGCTAAATATTATTCGATCACGTAATTAATGGCTAAAATTCACAGGAATCCTCAGAAGCACAGACGAAGCCGAAGCTTATCTGGACGATTTGGGTTTATGTTTACGAAACCTCAGGTGGCCATGGCTGTCGATCACAAAGATCAACAGAATATTGCAGCATTCGAGCTCTCTAGTCATGACGAGGGCTCCATTATTAATAATCATAACAATAACAACTCTGGAGCTACTAGTCCTTCTCCCAGGCTGGCCAGGCTGGCCATATCGTCTAGGGATTTTTATTCGGAGCCCTCCGGATCGAAGACTCCGCCCTTAAATAGCCTCTGTTCAGTGCCTTTCAAGTGGGAAGAGACTCCCGGGAAGGCTAAGCAGTCAGATAGCTCCTCTGAAGCCCAGGATACCGATAGATCCTGCAGGTGGGACTATGATTATGATGAAGATTTTGATCTTAATGTTTTCAAAGTTGTTGATGGCTCTGTTGGATTTGAAGTTGAGGAAAAGCTTGTGGCCGTCTACACAGCTACTCCAACTAACCACGATGCTGGGAATGATCACATGACTCCTCAGAGCAGTCAGAGCAGGAGATGCAGAAGGAAACTCATTTTCACAAAGCTGTTGGTATGTATATATATATTGTCTATTTACAACTAATACAATTAGGGTTAGTGTTTCAGTAGTTCTGTTGATATGTATATATATGTTGTTTATTTATTATTAGTATAATTATTTAATTTATGGTAAGTGAATAAAGTTAAGTATTACTGACTGTTTGTTATTGATGCTTTAGTTATCAGTTATTAACTTATATTTTTATATCTATATGTATGTTTATTTTGAAATTAGAATTACTAGATAAATATATTTGTCTTTTCTTCTTATAATTTAAGAAGACACTATTTCTTATCTACCCAGAATTATAAAATATAAACACCTATCTGTATAACTTCATGCAAAAAGTTTTAGATAAAAAAACCATGAAATTTGATTCAATGGAGTCCTTTTTATGAAATTTTATTTGTTTTGGTATGCTGATCAGAATGGTGGGGATGCATGCAGGGAAATATTATGGGGCGCTTGAGATCTGCAATTGATTCGGCCAGGAGAATATGGTAATCCAAATTCAATTAAGCGACTGGATACTCATTTAGAGACTTGTTTCAAGACATTATATATATGACCTGTGTTTCAACTAAATCTTTTGCATGGCCGATTACATGTAGATTAATAATGTTTTGAGACTAATCTGCAAGTCACGTATCTACAAGTAGAATAGAAATGTTTATTAGGTTGATGGATTTTCGTATTGTATATTAATTCTTTAGACTTTAATGGACTGTACATACTTTTTAAGCTCAGGCTGTATGTGATTCCATATGAGGCAAAATATCTAAATTTTTATAAGTGGTAATGGGTTGATAGCTTTTACTATTGCATATTGATTTTTTAGATTTTAATGCAGTGTATTAAGTAGGTATGTGATTCAATATGAGGCAAAATTTCTAAATTTTTGTAAGTGGTAATGGTTCAACCAGAATTTATGATATTTATTGGAGGGAGTTGGAAGATGGTATAAAAAAAATTTAGGTATATATTTTTTATTTGGGTTAAGATGGATTTGTGCTAATTGTAATTGTGGTACAAATCTTTTTAATAGAACTTAGTTAAAATGAATTTATGCTAATTATTGTTATGAAAAGGTATATAGCAAGGAAACTTTTAGAGGCCAAATTTAGACCATGGGTTAATATTTAACATTTTTTTTTTTCCAAAAAAGGAATAGCTATTTTTTTTTTCTTTCTAAATTGATTCGCCCAAATTCCATGCCAAATTTCTACACTTTAAGAAAATTATATATCCTTAAAGTTTTCCATGATATATAGAAATTATGCTTTTAACCATAAACTAAAATTATTATTACATGTGTTAATATAATAATGGATTTCAATGTGACTAAAATATAATATAAATTCAAATGTTAATTTAGTGAACATCAATTATTATTATTATTTTAAACATTTAAGTGAATATTAATTATTATTGGAACAAAGTGGAAGTAAATTAATAAAACACAAAGTAACATCATTAAAAAGAGTGGGTTGGTGTAAGTTAAATGCTTCCCTTTCATGAACAACAATATGTTGACTACCACGAATCATTAGAGATACATGAAGTATATATGGTGTAAAACCAGCATAAATCCACATGTATCTATCAAGCACTCAATTTCTTGAGGTGTATTTCTTTTTTTTTTAAATTTAAACTCAAGAAATTTGATCTCTCTTGATTGATAGATCCGGGTTTAAGTTTCAAGTTTTTATTTTATAAACGAACATCTATTTTTTAATTACTTTTCATAATATTTTATTTTATGAACCAACATGGATTTTTTTAAATACTTTTCATAATTTTTTATTTTATGAACCCACATGAATTTTTTTAATTATTTTGTTAGTAACAAACGTTACATCACAAACATTACAACATCTCCCCCATACTGGATTGTAAAGCACCTAGTTTCTCTTGGTGCAAAGATAAAATGGAGGAAATCCAATAAACATAAAGACTATATAGCTTTTATTAAATAGAAGTCCTCGAAAATGTCCCACTATTTTTCCACATATTTTAATGTTAATTTCATATTTTGAAAAAAATTAATAAGATAGTGAAATCCTCTATATACAAGTTCAATCTTTAAGACCACATTTGAATGTCTTAATTTAATCAATCATTTTTTTAGTTTGTAAGTCTCAATTTATTCAATTTATACTTGTTCACCACACAATTTGTTTTTCAAATAGGTGAGATGATAAAAAGTTACACTATAAATAAAATAATTATGTTTTTTTTTTTTGTAAGCAGTGACATTATATTATATCAGAAAATAGAAATCATTACATCTGTATGCCCGAGGTCGAGAGTTCAAACCCCATATCCGTGAGCAAAACCAATGCCTAAACCCATGAGGTTGACAGTTGATGACACAATTTCCCTTCCCAGTACCTATCCAGTAGATCATTACACTAATCAAATAATTACAAAATACGACACAGAGCCATGTAAGCTTAATGCAAAACTTAGAGCTGGTTGAAGCCCAATACTTCCAAAAGACATGATAAACATAATGAATCCTGAAACCTACCCAGTTTCCTGAGTAGCGTCTTGACCTGATGCAAAATGCTTAGACCCAGACGCCAGCAGTAGAGGAGCTCCCAAAAAGATAGCATCCTATGGAGAAGAGGAGCTCACATGCTTCAACATATCTGGACCAGTAAGAAAGGTGATGAGTGCATCTAACCGGCCGTCAAATTGCTCCATTTTATAATGCAAATTCTAAACATCACAACAAGTTTCGAACAACAAATTTAGATGGGCTTTAGACAGGCCATCCCCATGAATAGAATTCATCACATTATCCATGGAAGGAATCCTTGTGTCCATGGAACTTTGCGGTGGAGTATTTGGCCTTTCATTTGTGCCAAATTTACGATAGTCATGAACTTGAGATGGAGGGAGAGGTGGATGAAATCCCAGTCAATTCCCCACTCATCAAACCATTCTACCTCACATCCCCAGACATTTTTCTGCGAGTTGCATTTACCTTGGTCCCCAATGCTCGACATGGAGGCAGAGGAAGGCGAAAAGGAGCCCACCGAGCCATTACCTCATCACAGTTCACAGAATAGAAGTCCCTAGATGGAAAACTAAATGCAGTCATATCAAAGGATGGAGGCAGATCGAAGATTGGGTCGAAGATTGAATGATTCAAAGGAGGAGGAGTTATAACATTCGTGGGAGGAGTTATTATCATCTTGCCATGTGTAGAATGGGAGGATGCCATGCTGGCCCATCGCTCCCACATACCACATTCTCCAGTCATCATGTCCATGCTATAGATGTCAGATAACACCCCATCTAGTGGAAATACCTATGTATTTTAGAAATAAGATATATGTACAATAAAAAATAGAAAACAATAATTTTTTTCTTTATGTGTGTGTGGGCATGTGTGTGTGCAACTTAACTACTAGGTTTGTCATTTAAAAACTAAAACCAAAGAATCCAACTCATCCAACCAGTAAAGGAAAATAGGAAATCCCACCAATGTTTTTTAATTTATAAGAGTGCCATGCATTTGTATTCCATATTTTTATAAATTTTCCATCACCTTAGCATAAGGACCTATGTTTCATAAGAGAAGGTTTAATATTAAAATCTATATTTCTCTCGTGGGGATAGTCTTATTAAGGCCATCCTCTTTTTGAAAACTACTTAATGGAACTTGAAATATCACTTGGGGGTCAACGACCACATAGAGAGAGCATTTTTTGTGGGTGGAGTTCTGTTCACAACACTTTAGTCCTAGAAGGTTCATTTTCCTGCATAAGGCCCTTTTTTTTTCCTTTTTTACGATGGTCCTCATGTGACCTTAGATATACCTCTAGACACAATTCTAATGCACAACTAACCTATTTATGGCACCCATAGCACCCTTGGAGGCGATTTTTAACCAACAAATGTGGAGGCTTGAGGATTCATTCATGGTGCTTGAGACTAAGAAGGAAGGTTTAGGACTAGATCAAATCTTGTTTCTTTCTGCTAACTATGGTCTTTGAATCAATACCAATCCATGATTCCTAAGACCTAATAATGACACCCATGTTCAACCCACATCTCAAGGATTTCCTTGGAAGGGCTTGTGTCATGATTTCCAAGTGTTGTTCACAATACTTGAGTTCGAGAAGGTTCAATAGGGATTGAGGCCAGTATGTCCCCCTTGAACATGATAATTCCTCAACACACATTTCTAGAGCAAAAAACCTACTGATGGAGCATGAATATCTCTAAATGGAAAATAAACCTCGATAAAGTTAATTTGTGTTTGAGTGCTTATTCAGGGATTTTGATCTCAATAAGCTTTAGTAAGATCCCAAGACACTAGTTTTCAGTCTTTGATGATGGTCAAGGCCCTACAAACCATCTATGTTCCATGTGGTGGCATGAGAACATGTTCATGGTGCTTGAGCCAAAACGAATATCAAAAGATGCTTTCTTTGATTCCTAAGACCTAATAATGATTTCGAAGACCTAATAATGACCCCATGTTCAACCCACATCTCAAGGATTTCCTTGAAAGGGCTTGTGTCATGATTTCCAAGTGTTGTTCACAATACTCGAGTTCAAGAAGGTTCAATAGGGATTGAGGCCATTATGTCCCCCTTGACCATGATTATGCCTCAACACACATTTCTAGTGCACAAAACCTACTCATGGGGCATGAATATCTCTAAATGGAAAATAAACCCCTATAAAGTTAATGTGTGTTTGAGTGCATATTCAAGGATTTTGATCTCAAGAAGCTTTAGTAAGATCTTAAGACACTAGTTTTCAATATTTGATGATGGTCAAGGCCCTAAAAACCATCTATGTTCCCATGTGGTGGCATGAGAATATGTTCATGGTGCTTGAACCAAAAGGGCTCTGTTTAGGTCTTGAGGATGTTGTAACTCTCCCCCAACCAATGTTAAGGGCCTTGGGATAATGTTTCCCTACCACAACTATGGTTAAGGCCTTGAAACCCATCCATAGTGCATGAAATATCTTATATTCTTAATGGAACTCATATCTAAATCGTAGGGAAAAGCCCCTTAGTGAGGGCTCATGTTGTTGTGTCTAAGGATTATTCATGGTTCTTGAGCGCAAGAAGAATTAATTAGGTATTAACGCCCTTCTTTACACCCTTGACGATGTGGCATGATCCATACCCATTTTTATCTTCATAAAAGATGGTCAAGTCATAAAAGATGGGCTTGTATTCAATACAATAATGCACATAAAAGTTTGGAGATGGAAAAATCTTTCGCCTTTCAATTTCAAAAGCAACCTAGTAAATATGCCAGTGTATGGTATTACACAAAAATAAAAGAGAGTGCTTGGCTTAGAATAGAAGACATAGACATATAGGCATAGTGGATTTGCTAGTGTGTTTACCAAACAATGATCTTTTGTTCACCTTACATGGGGAGGCACCACTACATTTATCAAACTTCAATGTTACAATATTGACCTTCCATTCAACTTGCATGTAGGCACACCACTACATTTCTCAAACTTCAATACTACAAATAGATCTATATATTAATGAAGAAGAGCCTAAAACACATGGACGACGATGATACATAGGGCCCAACACCCTTTGGAATCACTAAGCCCAAGAATAAGAGCTTTGTTGACTTGTTGGTCATTAGTTAGAGTTTTGGAGGGATAATACAACATAGGCTTTATCAATCTAGACGGAAATTTCTAGACCAACAACTAGATTATCAGTCAAATTGTAGTCTCCTTGAATTTTTTGAGAAACTAATCTATAGAAAACCAATGCCATCATAACATTTTACCCACTTATACCATGTATCCTAAATCATTAGAAATATTAATCAAGGAATCTCAAAAGATGCTTTCTTTGATTGGCTACAATTGCACACATGCTTTTGAAAATATAATTTTTTATTGTTAAAAAGGTAGTTGAATCAACTTATCAAAAAATATTTTAACCTGAAAAAATTAAATCGAGCCAATTTCGGATCAAGATTTTGGATTACCTTATCGGTTTTTCAAGCAAGCCTATTGACCCAGCCGAAAATTCTAACCGATAGTGGGTTTAATGTAGGTTAAGCCTTTGGAAATTGTTTTATTGCATTAACTAACCCATGTTTCAAAGTGTACAGCTTGCAACTAAACTAATATTTTATTTCTAAGTAATTAAGATGGGCTGAATTTATAGCATATCTATACAACACATATTGTTTGCCATTAATAAAAGGGTGGCACGGTTATGGTGGAGGAATGAATTTGATTGGCATCCAAAAATCGATTTAGCATGGTGGGTAACTTGAATTTTTTTCATTTTTCATGGATGCAATATATCGGTTTAGCATGGTGGGTAACTTGATTTTTTTTCATTTTTCATGGATGCAATATATGAATTTAAAGGGGGATGTTTTTTTTTAAATGTAACTTTGTTTCCTTTGCTACAACCACTGTACTCATAGCATTGTCTCACACTAACTTATCCACACAACAAAATTTTCTCTTCAAACTGTCTCAAGGTATGCGATATGTGAGCAATGTACTTCAAAAACATTAATAATTTTCCTGCCAAAAACAATGTAATCGCACTTAATATGATCAATATCATTTCCATATCTGGATGTTATTTTAATAGATCACTATGTTTTTTTGTAACTTAAATTACAATATAATAATACAGTATAGTACAATACATATTCGAAAACTTTTCCAGCAAACTGTGCAATGTACTTCAAAAACATTGATCATGTGCCTAACAAAAACACTGTAGATTGTACTTAATATGAACAATATCATTGCCAATTTTCCATATCATAATGTATTTTTTTAAAATTTAAATCAAAATGTAATAATACAGTTCAGCACAATACATATTCCAGATATGCAGCCTCCATCCAGAGATGACTAGTCCTAGAATTTGATGTTCTAGAAATCATACTTGATTCCCTGAGCAAGATTTTGATCAACGTGCTAAATTTTAATGAGGATGATTGAGTCTTACCATGAGAATAAATTGTAAAATGAAAGGCAGGAAAATTAGTCAACCATGATTCGAAATCTTCCATATAAAGTAGCTTGGCAGTTCAACAAACAGACTCCTCTGATATCTTCACTGTGTATTATACATGGATATTCTTTTTTTAAGTAAGATTTTGTATTTAAAAAAAGGAGAAAAATGTACAATTTTAGTTACAGAACATAATCCGGCCATGCCCAACATATATACTCCTTTTTTAAGTAAGCTTTTGTATTAACAAACAAAAGGAGAAAAGGGTAACAAACAAAAGGAGAAAAGGGTACAGTTTCAGTTATAGAACATAATCCAGCCATGCCCAACGTAAATATTTTTTTCTTAAGTAATCTTTTGTATTAACAAAAAAAGTCCAAAAAGATACAATTTCAGTTACAAAACATGGTCTGGCCATGCCCTACATAATGGCGTGGATGCAAAATGAGCCTCAGAAGCATGTATGAGCAGAGATTGTCTACCATGGATGAGTACATCCCCAATCAATTAAATATAATAAAACCAAAGAAACTAGCTTAACTGAAGGATCCTATAAACTTAGAGGATGCAAACTGATACTAGGGGAAAAAATACTAAGACACTAGCATAACAAGCTATCCGACGAAGGTCATGTCTTGACGCCCATTGGGGGGGGATTCTTGCGCTAACGGTTGGGGGATGATGAAAGGTGCTTCGGTCGACTGTGAATTCTTTCCATGTATGCTATTAAGGATGCCCATCTGAGCCTTCTACATACGCATCATTTGTTCCATCCGAAAATTCATGTCCACCACCTCCTTTCGCAGATCAAAGATCAGTTGAAGTTCCTCCTCTTTCAGCTTGTTGCAGCTTGCACCTCCACATTAGTTGTATACCCCACTATTTTGAGGCTCCTAAGCTTGGTGTGACTGGCAGGGTTGTATGTAATTGATGCAAAGAGAGTGGTTGGGCCAATTACCTTTAGGCCAATTAGGGTATGAGACTAATTTTGCAGGTTCGTAGTCCAAGGCTACTACATTCTCGTCCCATTCGAGCTTACAACCCCACGGGATTCTGATCCCCTTCTCTATCAATTAGTATCCATAGTCAGTTAACATGGTATGCGAGTTTTCTTCATTGTTCTCAGTTCTCTGAGTGCCTTCCCATGAGGCTTCCTTGTCTGAATTCATCTCAATAGAATTCATCTCTACAGAATTCATCTTAGCGGAATTCATCTCTTTCTAGGCTTTGCAAGAGTCCTCTAAGGACTCTTCCTGGGATTCACCCTATGAGAATTCTTCTTGTGCTTCACGGGAGTTCTTTGAGGACTCTTCCTGGGATTCACGCGAGTCCTCAAATTCCCCGAAATCCTCACCCACCCATCGACCTTGTATATTAGGAGGAAATTCCCCTCTTCGTGACCTTCCACTCTCCCTAAATTGTGGCGTTCCATAAGTATAAGAGCATGCAGAGTGAGAATGACAGTGAATGCAAGAAGTAACTGTATTCACGAGCTGGTCTGAAGCAAGAAAATGATGATTGTAGCACTAGTGCAAACCTTTTATCCTGTTTAGAACCATAAATGATCTCGTATTTTCGGGATTATTTTCGTTACCCTTCATGATGTTGTTTCAACCATCCCAGAGTCGAATTCAATGCCCAAGCAGTTTGATCCTTGTGGTCGATCTCTCTCATGCCTGAGGTATGCTGGAGGAGCCATCTTTCATGGGAGATGGTATTATGGCTCTTAACTGCACCTTACATCACTCGTGTTCTCATTGGTGCGCCAAGTGAGTGGGAGCATGCATGGGCCATGTGTCGTACTCATAATCAAAGAGTTATACATGACCTCAGGCATGAGATAGATTGACTTGAGGCTTCAAATTTGAAGCCTTCAATGCCCTTCATGTCCTATTTTATCCTTCATAAAATGACACAACAAATTTTCCCATTCAAAAATAAATTAATTTTGTATGGCCCCGTCAATAATGAAATTAACCATTATTTTGCAACTTTGCAATTGAAGGGCTGTTCCAATTTTTTCCTATCAAATTTTTCGATGGTTGAGAATGGACGATTAGGAAGCAACAAAGGCAGAAGCCCAAGAGAGTCTGCCACACATTCCATCAACATTATTTATCAACATTTAAATCATGAAGAAACTTTGAAACATTTACAATTAAGTTTAAATGTTATTGCCACATTACATGTAGCTTCTTTCATCTAGTTGTTAAAATTTCCTCCATATGGGTTCTTGGGTTATTTGGGCTAGACATTGCTTATTAAAAACCATAGAGTGGAACAATGTAAATTTTATCATTATGATGAGGAATTTGATTACATTGCTTTTAATATACAATGAAATTTTGATGTATTACTATGTTTTCAAATGAATTGAATGGTCTATTTTAACATGTCATCATTGAAGGGTTCAATATATCCTAGCCCTTCAAAGTGAAATAGGACCCTAGCCTTATACATTTATGTTTACTATGTATTATACATAGTTTTTTTTGTCAACAAGGAAAAAGAATTGTATCTTGTTCTTCAAACTTTGAATCAAGCTAATAAGCTTGTAATTTTTTTGTTTTGAACTTTATTTAACTAGTTCAGTAAAACGCACACCCAACCCTTAGTTTTTAGTATTTTTAAGTGATCTCAGTTGGATATAGTGTTTTTTATTGTTTTACACCTTCCTGTACCTTTATTTTTCCAATTTCGGTAAAAAAAAGGGCTACGGTGCAAAAACACTACAAGGCTTCCTTGTAAATGTGAAATGTTCACTTATTTCACTAAAAATGCAAGCTGTTGAGGGTGAGGTTGCTTGACGAGGTTATCTCCTTGGTGAGGCTAGTATTATTTAAACACACTAACTATCATTGTCCTTATAGATTCTACATGTTTTTTTATCATTTTCAAAGATGTTACATAGTTTATAAGTAACATGATCATAACTGAAAAGAATGTCTAAAATCTTGATTTTGTTTTGTAAAAATAGAGTGTAAATCTATAACAATGGGCTTAGAAAAATGTCTGCCATAATGTATATAGAGGTAATTTTTAAAACCTAATTCCATATACCTATATCTATATATACTATTGACAAAACCCTCCTTTGCAATTTTGAAATTTTATTTAATTTGTGTACAGTAGATTTTTGAAAATTGCAATTTTTCTGTTTTGAACTTTATTTGACTAGTTCAGTAAAATGCATGTCCATCCCTTATTGTTTAGTATTTTTTAGTGATATCTTTTGGATATAGTTTTTTGTATTGCTTTATACCTTCATGTACCTTTATTTTTCCAATTTTGGGGAAAAAAAGGCCTACAGTGCAAAAACACTACAAGGTTTCCTTGTAAATGTGAAATGCCTGCTAATTAGTTCACTAAAATGCAAGCTATTGAGATGGAGGCTGTTCGATGAGGTTATCTCATTGGTGAGGATGGTATTATTTAAACACCCTAACTATCCTTGTCCTTCTAGATTCTACACCTTTTTTTATCATTTTCAAAGATGTTGCATAATTTATAAGTAACATGGTCATAACTGTAAAGAATGTCTAAAATCCTAATTTTGTATTGTAAAAACAAAGTGTAAATCAATAACAATGGGATTAGAAAAATTACCACCATAATGTTTATATAGGTAATTTTTAAAACCTAATTCCATATACCTGGAGCTATATATACTATGGACAAAACCCCCATTCATAATTTTGAAATTTTGTCTAATTTGTGTACAATATTTTTTTTTAAACTGTAATTTTTTCATTTTGAACTTTATTTGACTAGTTTAGTAAAATGCATTCACAACCCTTATTGTTTAGTATGTTTTAGTGATATTAGTTGGATATAGAGTTTTTTTATTGTTTTACACCTTTATGTACCTTTATTTTTCCAATTTTGGAAAAAAAGGCCTACGGTGGAAAAACACTACAAGGCTGCTTGACGAGGTTATCTCCTTGGTAAGGTTGGTTTTATTTAAAGACACCAAATTCCCATGTACTTATATATTCTACACTTTTTTTTTTCATTTTGAAATATGTTACATAGTTTGAAAGTAACATGGTTATAATTGAAAAGAATGTCTAAAATCCTGATTTTGTTTTGTAAAAACAGAGTGTAAATCTGTAACAATGGGATTAGAAAAATGCCCACCATAATTTCTATAGAGTTAATTTTAAAAACCTAATTCCATATACCTATATCTATATATACTATGGACAAAACCCTTCTTCATAATTTTGAAATTTGGTTTAATTTCTGTACAGTAAATTTTTGAAAATTGTAATTTTTTTTGTTTTGAACTTTATTTGACTAGTTCAGTTAAATGCATGCCCAACCCTTATTGCTAGTATTTTTGAGTGATATCAGTTGGATATAGTTTTTTTATTGTTTTACACCTTCATTTACCTTTATTTTTCTAGTTTTGGAAAAAAAATGCCTGCGATGGTAAAACACTATAAGGTTGCTTGACGTCATTATCTCCTTGGTGAGGTCGGTATTCTTTAAAAACCCCAACTTTTCTTGTCCTTCTATATGAAACACATTTTTTTTTATAATTTTCAAATATGTTACATAGTTTATAAGTAACATGGTCATAACTGGAAATAATGTCTAAAATCCTGATTTTGTTTTGTAAAAACAGTGTAAATCTGTAACAATGGGCTTAGAAAAATGCTCTCTATAATGTTTATAGAGATAATTTTTAAAACCTAATTCCATATGCATGGAACTATATATACTATGGACAAAACCCTCCTTCATAATTTTGAAATTTTGTTTAATTTGTGTACATTAAATTTTTGAAAATTGTAATTTTTTTTGTTTTGAACTTTATTTGACTAGTTCAGTAAAATGCATGCCCAACCCTTAGTGTTTTGTATTTTTGAGTGATCTCGGTTGGATATAGTGCTTTTTTATTGTTTTACAGCTTTCTGTACCTTTATTTTTCCAATTTCGGGGAAAAAAAGGCCTGCGGTGCAAAAACACTACAAGGTTGCCTTACACATGTGAAATGCCCGCTTAGTTCACTAAAATGTAAGCTGCTAAGGTTGAGGCTTCTTGACAAGGTTATATACTTGTTGAGGCTGCTTGAAGAGGTTATCTCCTAGATGGATGCACTAGTAATTCAAAATTGGAAAAACAATGTGAAAATTTTGTTCCTAGAACTTTCGGTAGTGATTTTGCATTTTTCTGTATGGAGGACGCTACCGGAAGTTGTGAAACAACCAGTTTCAGCAACGCTACCAGCTAGTCTTCAAAATGTCATGCTACCTGTTGTAAAAATCATCTCCATCAAAATTGGAATTCTTTGGTTAATTATATTCCTTTGATCACATTTAAGAGTCATTATGGAAGTCTTGTTAGAGCTGTTGCACAATTTCTGCTAGGATCCTGAGGGTATTTGGTGCTTGATTTATATGTTTCTTCCTTCCATGTTCTTATACAAGTAAATATTTTATTTATGACCCATAAAAAGTATTCTTTTATACATAAAAATTATATTTGGTATTAATGTTGATTTTGCAGAAGAACCCTTCAATGGATCATTCAAACCAGTCATCTCAAAAAAATATTCCTCGAAAAAGAGGTTAATGCAAGGAAGTAGAATTGCATAATATTCCAATTTTTCCACCACATAACATTGTACTTCAATTCACTCCCGATGGGGGTAAAAGAGTTGATATTCGTGCTTCTCGTCAACAATGTCAAGCATTTACAAGTCAAAACTTCATACTACAGAATATTATAATGAATTTTCCCCAAACAATGGGAAATCATGCTGCAACTATTGAAACTGGGTGTCCTATATGTAAATCATGTGTGACCAACAACAATGTTACTCAAAAAACCATGCAAAATTTGTCTCCAATCATAGTTGAGAGGAATGGTAATGTACAAGATAGAGCTCTTTACCATAATATTAACTTTGTTTCACATAATGTGATCCCAAACGTCCCTCGAATATTAGTTGTTGATGCTGTAACAAACAACAATGTTTCTCAACAACCAAGGAATCCTTTCTCTCCGGTTACAGTGGAGGGGAATGGTAATGTACAATATAAATCTCTTTACCAGAATATTAACGTTGTTTCACATAATGGGGTCCCAAATGTCCCTCAAATATTAGTTGTTGATGTTGTGATAAATAACAATGTTTCTCAACAACCCAAGTAGCCTTTCTCTCTAGTTACAATTGAGGGGAATGGTAATGTACAAGATAGAGCTCTATACTAGAATATTAACGTTGTTTCACATAATGTGGCCACAAACGTCCCTCAAATATCAGTTTTTGATGCTGTAACAAACAACATTGTCGCTCAACAACCCAGGAAACCTTTCTCTCCAGTTATAGTTTAGGGGAATGCTAATGTACAATATAAATCTCTTTACCAGAATATTAATGATATTTCACATAATTTGGTCCCAAACGTCCCTCAAATATCAGTTATTGATGTTGTGACAAACAAAAATGTTTCTCAACAATCCAGGTAGACTTTGTCTCAATTATAATTGAGGGGAATGGTAATGTCCAAGATAGAGCTCTTTACCATAATATTAACTCTGTTTCACATAATGTGGTACCAAACATCCCTCAAATATCAGTGGTTAATGTTGCTTCCATTAGAAATCATTTGAATCAAAGTATAGAAGGTTTTTTTGATCAACAATCTAGGTTGTCTTTGTCTCCAATTACAGTTGAAGGGAATGAAAATGTAGTCCTGCCTAGTGAAAAGTAATTTAAACATGCATTCCTTGAGAATTTGGATATAACTAGAAGTCATGAAACAACTGAAAGAACTACCTTTCATGAACAAATGGATAGAAATGAAGCTACATAAAATCAAAATTCTGCAAATGTACAAGCTTCAACAGAAATTCCTGAAGGGTGTTTAGCAGATCAAACTACAAATTCTACTAGAAGGTCAATAGGAAACTGCTCAAGGACATCCTTATTGAGTCTTAAGAAGTGGTATGGATGGTTTAACCGCAGAATAAATGATGGGAAGAAAAATTTAAGGAAATTGGTAGATGGTTCTCTGAGAAGTCACTTCAAGATGTAGATGAACGTATCATTATTTATGGAATTGGATACTTCATGAGAAAAAAATATAGTCAATATTCTAAAATTGAGGATGCTCTTGAACACTTATATCTAGTGCTTAATAAGATTTGATCAATTGTTATGCAAGAGATACGTAATGATTTTATGCTTAGGAATATGGCTTCTGAATTTATTCAATCAAGCATGACCCATAAGGCTTTGCAATGTTTAAAGCGGATTGACCGTCGTGGTGTATTGCAAGGGGTTAGTCTAGCTTTAGTTTCCAAGGAGATGAAAAAATGGAGCAAATAAACTGAGGATATTGATATGGGTTGGGAGAGAACTCATGGTCTCACATATGGAGTTAGAGTGAAGCAAGTAAAGTCGTATGCTTCCTTTATTGTTGAGTCATGTGAAAGGAGGACTGGAAGTAGAGTAATTGAAGATTATTTCAAACTCGGTATCGATTCTCATGTATATTATGATTGAAGTGGGCAGGTATAAGTATAACAAGTTATACAACTTGACGAGAACCCAACATGTTCTCATTTTTTTGGTGATCAATTTTAGTAGTTGTTTTTACCTCAGTTTCAGAAAGTGTGTATATTGGTAGCACCATTTTTCATTTTGAGCCCTTTTTTTGCGACTTTGAAACTTCTTCGTCATAAAAGAACTATAATTTCTATTTACAAAGGCGTTTTTTCAAATTTAACAAAAAATATGCATTTAGTAGCTAGTTATATTGAAAAAATATATACATTTTTGAATTCTTTTTACTTTTAGAAGCCATTTAGAATGAAAACTATACGTATTTTTGAAGTTTTTTGTTTCACTTTTTTCTTAAATAAATCATTTTAAGGGAAAATTTATTAAAAAAATTGAAAAAATAGTCATTTCAAACATTTTTTATGCATTTTAAGTTTTTTTTTTTATGTATAGAACTTAAACAATTTTTTTTTTTAAATTGAAAAAACAACCATAAAAATAAAACAAAACAAAAAAGCTTAAAAAATAAATAAATAATTAATTAAAACAAAATTTAAAAGTAAAAAAAAGCAAAATTAAAAATTTAATTTGAAAAAAAAATTCAAAACTAAAAAAAAAAATTATATTTCAAAACAAAATTTAAAATTTAAAACTATATAAACAATTAAATTAAATTAAAAAAAAACCCTACCTAGCTCACTCCCGCCTCCCATACAACCCTAACCCTCTCCCATTCCTCCCCCCCTCCCCTACCTCCCTAACCCCTCTCCCCTACCCTCTCCTCCCCTCCCTCATGTCCCCCTTCCCCCTCTCCTACCCTCCCTCATGTCCCCCTTCCCCCTCTCCTCTCCCCACTCTCCCCCATAACATCCACCTCCCTGCCCCTCGCACCCTCCCCCCTCCCCGCCTCCTCCCCTGCCCTCCGCCACCCGCGCCCTGCCCATCCAACCCCTCTCATGGTGTGCTGTGATTCTCAGAATCGTGCTGCCGCGAAGAGGAAGCACTTGGGTGGGATAAGGAGCGAAGAAGAGGCGACACTTGGGCAGGAGAAGGAGAAGGAGTCACTCCTTCTCCCACCCAAGAGTCACCTCTTCCCGACGGCGCGATTCTAAGAATCAGCCACGCTGTGAGAGGGGCTGGGTGGGAAAGGCGCGGGCGGCCGGGACGTGGGAAGGGGAGGGGAGGGGGAAGGGTGCGAGGGGTGGTTAGGTGGAGGGAAGAGGGGAGAGTGGGTAGAGGGGAGGGGTAAGGGGGAGGGGAGGGAGGGGAGGAGAGGGGTTAGGGAGGTAGGGGCAGCGGGAGGGGGGAGGAGAGTGTTGGAATCGATTTAGTACTGAGAGGGGGGGGGTGAATCAGTATTAATGAAGTTATGAGCAGTTTTAAACTTCTTTAACATATTAGTCTTATTCTTGATCTTCAATTATGCATCCATCATAAATAAATATTCATCCACATATGCATCAAAACAAAGAACACAGAACACACATAATTTTTGATGTGGAAACCCTAACGGGAGAAAACCACAAAATTCTCTTTTGTAATGAAAATATTACATTCAAGGAAGCACTGATTTCCTGTGTTTACCAACACCGAATGGAAGGAGGCTCCGACCCCCTAGTTTTACAGGCATTGACCCGAAGGAAGCACCAGCTCCCTATGTTCTCCAGCACCAATTGGAAGGAGGCTACAACCCACTGTTACTTGCCCCGTCTTGCCGCCCAGATATACAAAATAAGATGTTACCTTCTTGAACTTCCAACGTGCGCACACTTCTGATCTTCCGATGTCCGTTCTACTGTGTGCACCTTCTGTATGAAGTCGTATTGCTGTCACTTCTCTGCATACATCACTTGACTTCTCATTCCACTCAATACTTCACATCAGCTGATGTCTCACTTGATATTTTGTGCTACTTAATCTACTTCAGTTTGCTCCACTGATTAGCTATGTCATACTACTACTGTGCAACTGCACTCACCAACTGATACTGTGCTTCAATTGATAGCTTGTGGTTATGAGATTGTGCATTGGTATCAGATGGAATTGCGCACTTACTAAGATGTGTCTGTTCGGTTTAAGTTTCACATTATTTCAGAAAATCTGCGATGTACTATGCATCATATGATTCATCCTTTTGGTTTAACGCACTTGTCTCAGATCATCTTCATCATGACGCACATACTAGATTCTGTTGTTATTTTTTGTTGCACATCTGATGGAATTATCTACTTCGCACATTTCAACCTTCATGCATCAGCTGGCCTTCTGTGCATCTTCTAATATACTTTAGTTTTGTCTCTCCGCTTGTTTCTTAAAACATCTATGACTGTCTTCATGCTTCCTGTGCTACTATCATTCAGTCCTCACACACCTACGCATCCTCTACATTCTGCCTTTCTATCTATGCGCAAACGTCACAGATCTACAACATCATTCTGTGCACCATCAGCTATATCGTTCCTTTGCTTGTGCGCACTCAGCTCCTCGCTAGATCATACTATTATGTTCCTCGAGCCCTTGATTCCCCAAATATAAATTTGTATTTTCCACTTAGAATCTCTTCATCTTCACCATCAATCTTACTTCAAATTTCCAACTTGCTTCCCTATTTATACATGTCCTGCATGGATTGTATGTCCACAAGTTAGGTGTGGCATTCCTTCTTCCTTTCTTCACGGATTGTGCTTCTGCCACATGTCATGCTTTGTGTCGCTGATGTGCCCTTTCTTTTTGGGTTTCATGCATACACAGTCTTCGACTTGGTGTGAATTTCACCCTTGCTGTACCATCACTTGTGGGTCTTGCACACTCGATGTTTCAATGGTTTGCGGAACTTTGCGCATACATAATATTCTACTTGGTGGGACTTTAACCCTTGCGGTACAATCACTTTTGGCGCTTGCGCACTTGTTGTGTCATCGGCTGTGGAATTTGCGCATATGATGACTTCAACTATTACATCCTTCTTAAAACTTGTGCACGCTACAACAACTGAAAGCTTCTTCTGATTGGTGATACTTGTGCGCTTTCAGGACTTGTACAACCGTTAAACCATTTCTTGTTCCATGTTGCTTGCGCACTCTAGAATATTTTCTTGACTTACTTGCGCACACTAGACTTTTGTCCCATGTATTCTTTCGCTTGCTTGCGCATTCTCGAATCTTCTCTGGACTTTCTTGCGCACAGTAGACTTTGTCCCATGTATTCTTTGGCTTGCTTGCGCACTTTTCAAAATTCTTCCCAACCAACACTTTAGCTTGTTCCTTGAAGGACTATGACTTGATGTACTTGTGACCAGCTCAAGTACATGTGCCTTATGTACTTCTTCAAAATGGATATGCATGATGTACCCCTAGACACACTTTTTCATGCTGGATATCAATTCTAGATATACTTCTTAACACTGGCATCCAATCCTTCACCACCTTGCTTGCACATATACTTCTTCAATGTGGCTTTTCCATACTTCTTTAAGGTGACATGTGAATATTGACTCCACTTGACTTCAATTGACATCAATGACTCAAACTGAATCAGTTGACATCCTCTTTGACATTAGTTGACATCAATGACAACCAAAGTTCAATAGAGAGGGGAGGGGAGAGGGGGTAGGCAGGTAGGGGATGGTGGCGGGACAGGAGAGGGGTAGCCTAAGTAGGGGGGCGGGAGGGAGGTAGGTTGTTTTTTTGTTAATTTAATTTAATTTTCGTATAGTTTTTAATTTTTAATTTTTAATTTTAAATTTGTTTAGAAATATAGTTTTGTTACATAATTTTTTTTTTTGTTTTTTTGTTTTTTTGTTTTTTATTTCAAATTTAATTTTCAAAATTTGTTTTTTAAAGTTTTCTTTTTTTATATAGTTTTAAATTTTGTATTCTAAGTTGTATTTTTCAAATTTTTTATTAGATTTCCTTTTAATTAAAAAAAAATTGTTTAATTTGAAATAATTTTAGAAAAAAATTAAAAATAAAATTTGAATTGATTTAAAAAAAAAAAAATTATTCAAACATGTTAAACATTTTAAAGTTTTTTTAAATGTTAATTTTCGTTATTAAATTTTTATTTTTTTAAAATGTGTTTTATTTTGATTTTTTTACAATTTTTTTTATACATTTTTATTTTATTTATTTTTAAAATATTTTGTTTTATAAATTTTCTTGTAAGGTTGTAATTGTTTTTTAATTTTTTTTTTTAATTTGGTTTTTGAATATTTGTAAGAAATTTTGCAGTTTTGAATTTTCACATTTTGAATTTATTTTTTTAAATCTAAGAGGTCCACTTTTCAATCAGAGGGTCGGTTTAGGGTTTTGATTACAACGATACCACTTATGGTTCATTTTACGATTGTTTTTTTTTTAATGTTTTTGATGCAAAAATAATATTTTTTATGGCTAGAGTTCGCGTTCTTTATATATAGTTATCATTTTAGAGTATAGTGCATTTCCTCTTTCTCCGTTGTGCACCCAAACATCATAACTTCTACATTTTATCGTCTAATACATGGTTTTATTAGGAATAATATCATAAATTCTTTTGGTAAACTTGCATGACATTATGATAGGTTATGTCCACTAAGGACATTGTTGTGGAAACAATGCATGCATCAAGTTGGGTTGAGCTCCGCAACTGTCCGCTGGGGTTTTTGCGTGCGTAAGTTCTCGATGGATCCCCCTCCTCCGCTAGAACCTGATTTGAAGGAGCGGCGTAGGATGCTGGAGGAAAGATTTAGAATAATAGTGGCATCGTAAGCCACTTTGAGCAAGCCTCCCCCTGCATCCGACTCTAATTTTGTAAAGAAATTCGTTGTTCTGGAAGTGAAGCTATCATCCAAAGCATCCAAATACAAAGCAGTTCTTCTTTAGGATAAAGGGTTAGTCGATCGCTTCACTATTTTATTCCCATCTCCTCGTGCTATAAAGAACTGGTTAAACAAGAATTGGAGACCATTAATCCAGGGAGAAGTTCAACAAATCTTCTATGGAAGAAGGTTTTTTGCTTTTTTATTTGAAAAAAGAGGACCGTGAATTGATTTTCAAGAATGGACCATATTTTATGGGCCCAAGAGGCATGTACATCAACAAATGGGATGTATTTTTCGATCCTGAGAAATGTATCCCTTTAGTTGTTCCAGTATGGGTCAAGCTTTCCCTCCTTCCACTACATTGCTGGAATGATGAGGACCTGAGAGCAATAGGGAACTCTTTAGGGAAGTACATAGACAAGTCAGATCCTAAGCCTCCAATGTTTTCATGTGTGAGAATCTGTTTAGAAGTGGACTTAGAGAAGGGTTTATTGGAAGCAATAAACCTCTCACTGGACGGCTGGAATCAATTGCAAACTGTGGACTATGAACAAATTCCATTCAAATGCAAAGTCTTCCATGAGTATGGACACTTTGCAAGGTTATTCCCAAAAAGGAATCAATAAGACATTGAAGAATGGAATGAAGTGTCTAGGAAGAAAGGGAACAAATCTAACCCTAACCCTCCTCAATCTCCAAGCAAGAGGAAGAAAGTCACAAATAGTTTTCAAGTTCTCTCCAGCGAAGACAATGAAGAAGAGCAAGAGCCATCTAAGGAAAAATATAGAGAAGAGAACAAAGAGCCAGAAGCAAACCCAATCTTGATCAAAATAGGTCAAGAAGAGAATCATGTTCCCACCCTTCCCTCACAACAATTTATATAAGTTATATTTGAGGCCTCTCTTAGTTCAAGGGGCTCGGTGACTAGATATAATTCAAAGGCACATATGGAGGAGACCTTGGAAAAAAAAAGAAGAAGAAGTAGAACCACAACAGAAAAAAGGAAGAAATCCAACCAAGACCTTAAGAGATCAGGAAGCAACTCGGGAAAAGGCGGCGTGTAAAAAAACTAGCTTATATAAACATATCATAATAATCTCGATAAGGAAATGGATTCAAGGAGCAACAAAGGAAAATAAGGATAAGGAAACCCTTCAATTTCAGAAGAAATAATGAAAGTGGTCTCCTAGAATTGCAGAGGGTTAGGGGGCAAGTAGAAAATGGAAGTAGTAAGAAGACTAAAAAATGGAAAATGCCTCAATCTTCATGATCCAGGAGACAAACATTCATGAGGAAGATAGTACCAGTGTTATGAATAGCTTATGGGTAAATGGAGAAGGTAAAGCAGTCGGTGAATTTGGAGCCTTAGGAGGCCTCCTAACCCGATGGGACAAAATCCATTACCAGTCTCCTTCCACCTTTGAAAATAGACACTGGCTCTTCGTGCAACTAGAAGATCTAAGTAATAAAGAAGTAATTTGGATAGGAAATGTTTATGGTTCAACTGTATTGGTTCAAAAAGAGGAATTTTGGAACTCCTTATATTCTTGGTGAGAAGGGAAGATGGATGTCCCTTGTATCATTGTTGGGGATTTTAATGTTACCATTTCAGCTGAAGAGAGAAGAGGAAACTCCAAAGTCAAGGACCCCTTCGGCGAAAGACTAGAAGACCTTTTAGTAGCATGTAATCTGATAGATATCAAGCCTAAAAAAGGAAAATTTACTTGGAACAACAAGCGCACATGACCAGGTCACATCGCAACAAGGGTCGACAGATTCCTGGTAAGTTCTTCCTTTCTCAATAAACCCTCCATTCTGGATACTCAAATTCTAGCCTCAAATATCTCTGATCATAGGCCCATAGCTCTCTTTTTCATGACTTTAGGAAATATAGGCCCCATTCCCTTCAGATTCAATCCGATCTAGATGAAAAAAAAAGTTTTATGGATGTGATATAAGAGGCCTGGAAAGTTTATGTTGTTGGTTCCCCAGGATTTATATGGGAATCGAAGTTAAGAAATGTTAAGACGGATCTTAAGAGATGGTTTGCGATGAACTACAAAGATACTGGGGTGGAGAAAAAAGAAGTGCAAGAGGAATTGGAACATATGCAAGATAAAATGGAGGAGGTCCCAATATCTAAGGAAATTTTGCTAAAAGAAAAAGAGTTGGACAGGAAAATCCAGGGCTTGGCCAGAAAATAAGAAGAGGAGTGGTGTCTGCACTCTAGAACCCTTTGGTTGAAGGGAGGAGACATGAACACTAAATTCTTCCATAATCAATGTAGGGAGAGGCGAAGAAAAAACACCATATTGGAGCTGAACAAAGATAATGGAGAAAAAATATCAAAACAACAAGAGATTAAAAGGGAGATAAGGGACTTTTTTGAAAATATCTATAGTGAAGAAGAAGGTGTCTCTCGGGTGGAAATGGAACAAATGTGTGAGGATATCCCTTTGCTTATTACAGAAGAGGACAATGAGGCCTGTTTGGCCCCATCTTAAAGGAGTAGGTTCAAAAGTTTGTATGTTCTCTTCACCCAAACAAAGCTCCAGGTCCAGATGGATTCTCGATCCACTTTTATATAATATGTTGGTCTCTTATCAAGAAAGATCTCATCAAAATGATTAATTGGACCAGAAGGAGAGATAGAATTGGAGGAGCCACCAAATCCTCCTTCATAGCCCTTGTTCCCAAAGAAAATAATCCCTCTTAAATAAGAAGATTCTGACCCATCTCTCTTTGTAACTCATCATACAAAATATTGACCAAAATCAAGTCTAACGGGATTAAAAGGCTCATCCCCAAGCTAATATCAGCAAATCAAGGAGGCTTCATTGTGGGAAGGTAGATTTATGATCACATTTTGTTGACTCAAGAGGATATTCACTCTAGTCAAAAGATAAAAGAGGTAGGAATGGGTACTAAGCTAGATTTAGCCAACGCCTTTGACAAAGTTAGGAACGAATATATATATATGTTCTTGGGAAATTTGAATTCTCCAAAAATTTTATAAGATGGGTCGAATCCTGCATTAGTGCTCCTTGGATCGCTCCTCTAGTGAATGGGCAGACCATTGATTTTTTTAGCATATCTTGGGGGTTTCGTCAAGGGTTCCCTATGTCCCCCTTTATTTACATCCTCATGGCGGAATCTCTTAGTAGAATACTTAACAAATTAATGATGGAAGGAAACATTCTAGGTTTAATGATTATGAGGGACATACATCCTGTGAATCATTCTCAATTTGCGAATGATATGATTCTTTTGGGATGTGCTTTGGTGCAAATTTCCAGAAGGTTCAAAAGCTCCTTAGATATTTTCCTTCGGGCCTCAGGAGGGAAATCCAATTCTGATAAAAGCATCCTATACGGCCAGAATTGTAAACCAAAGAATCTAAGGGATCTGGATTTAGCTCTTGGGTTCAAGGTAAACATAGATTGGACTTCCTTCAAGTACTTGGGCGTTCCTATCACTTGGAACAAATCCAACCCCTCAACCTGGAATTCGATAACTCAAAAGATAAAAAAAAAAGATCCAGTCCTGGGGAATGAGGTGGTTAAATCTGGAAGGAAAAGTCACTTTAATAAAATATGTTCTCTCCTCCTATCCAGTCTTCATTAGTGCAATGATTCTTGTCCCAAAGAATGTTATGAACAAAATCAACATTGAGTTAAGAAAATTCCTCTGGTAGGGAGGGAGAACTCAAAGCAAGAAATTCCACCTTGTAATTGGAATGCTGTCAAGGAAATTAAAAGGAAAGGAGGGCTTGGTCTATTATATTCTAGACAAATGAATATAACAATGGGCACTAAATTAATATGGAGGATGATTTCCGAGAAGAGATAATGGTGAAAGGAAGTGCTAAGGAAGAAATATGTAAGGAAATCTCATCTAAAAAGTGTTGATCATCCGTTGGTAGGGAAATGTACCACTATTTGGGAACTATGAAAAGACTCTACTGGTCTAATAAGAGAAACCTCTACTTGATTCTTAGAAATGGAAAAAAAATCAAAATTTGGAGGGATAAAATCCTTGGGTCTCGTCCTCTAGATATAGTTCCAAATCTTGTTGGAATTCATGAATGGATGCAAAGTTCCGGTCTTCACAACTTGCATGACATATCTGAATGGAAACGTTCCGGGGCTTGGAACGGTTGGCTTACTCTGAACCCCCCCGCCTAGCTACAGTAGGAGCACTCCTCCCTCCAAAATAATTTGCATGGGAAATCCCCGTTACATCTTCGAGTGAAAGATACCATAGGATGGGGTCGTGCTGGGAACTACACGGTTAAAGAAGGCTACATCAATTTGGAGGCTAACAATTGAAATACCTCCTCTAAGCTTTGGTTAAAGGTATGGAATTATGATTTCATCCCGAAGATCATTTTTTTTCTTTTGGTTACTAGCTCATAACAAACTCCTCACTACTGACAATCTCCTCAAGTGAGGGAATGAAGGCCCCTCACGATGTGTTCTATGCAAAGACTCCTCAGAGAAATATCATAATCTTTTCTTATCCTGCAACGTTTCATCTAAGGTATGGGAAAAAGTAGTTGGGAATATTTGTGAGAAATTTGCAATCCCAGGGAAGGTTCAGGAGATGATTGAAAAATGGAGGAAATTTTACCCAGGAACCTTTTGAAAAAATCCAACTCTTCTAAGAATATGGAATGTGATTCCTATGAATATAAGTTGGCAAGTATGGTTAGAAAGAAAAAAATGCAACTTTGAGTTCAAAAAAGATGATCACAATAGAGCTACATATAGAGCTATCAACTTGATCGCTGAAAGGCTGAGTTACAAAGGAATTTTCCTTCCCATCTCGAAACCTTTATCAAGAAAAGAAATCATATGGAGCAAAGAGATTGTGCAGATAAGCTCTATTCAATCCAAAATTAAACAACAAAATACAGATTGGGAAATAAGGAAGAAAAACAAGGATTTCAAGTATTGGTGGGAGTCGCAACAATGCTACACCTTATTGTTTGACGGGGCTTCAAAATGAAACCTAGGGGAGGCAGGTGCAGGAGGGATAATTTTTGATCCTAGAGGAAAAATTGTCAGCTCTTTTTTTTGGGGGTATGGGGATAAAACCAAATAATGAGGAAGAATGGATAGCTCTCCTTCACGGCATGGAAATAGCCTCAAATTTAAACATCTCCAAACTGATGGTTTTCAGAGATTCTAGACAAGTCATACAAAAGATGAGAACATGTTATGATAAAGGGGCTTCTCGATCCAAAAGGATATACTATAGAATTGATCTTCTAAATAAGAATTTTGAGGTATCTTTTCTCCACGTCCTGAGGGATAATAACAATCGCGATGATGAACTAGAAAACCAAGGTGTCAATCTTGTTTAAGGAATGGTGAATTATGGTAATGGTGATAAAAAACGTTTTAAACACGTTCCCTAAACCCTTTGGAAACGTAGGCTTTATTGAGTTTACAACTTAAGCATGGAACCTTTGCATTTGGATATGTCTCCCCACTCTCCACAAAGGGAGACACGTGGTATTCCACATGATGAGTCTCCCACCTTTCATATTGGCGGCAAGAACATTGAAGAATCATTAATTGCAAACTTTCTAGGTGGAGTTTGCACAAGTGGGAAGGCAAGTTTGGCAGATATGCAGAGGAGTGTAGTTTCGAGCCCTATAACTTTTCATGCGGTCGAGGTAGCTGGGGAAAGCGGGTATGCGGAAGGTGGTCTGAAGAAGCAGACCTACGAATAGTTGGAAGCTCTATCCCTTTGGATTCAGGATCATGGATATTTTGGTCACTTCTAGAACTTGACGCAGGGTTCAATGGCGGGTCTTGCTGAGGGATTTGCCTTCATTAAGGCCACCATTTAAGAATTTAAACAACACCTTCGTAGAGTTTTTGAAGTAATTTGCAAAGGGGTTCAAGCCAACCATGAGACTACAGTAGAAATAAGGTATATTTCGGTGCAGATCTCCTATCAAGACTCTCGAATTGATGATTTAGAAGGAAATATGGAAGAACTGATGGGCACAGTGGACATTATCAAAGAATAAATCTTGAATATGGAAAAAATTTCTCAGTGCAGTCATTTCCAAGGATCCCTAGCTGAATATGTTCATCCAATGGATGAAACCTAAGTACTGCAGCCAATATCTGGTTTTCAAGGTAAACAGGAATAACAATGTTGGTAACTTAACAAGTCCTTTTGAATGTTTTTTTTGCATTTTTCTTAACCATCAGTATGTAAGGGTTTATCGCTCTTATGTCATGGTGAATTGGATAGAAATCAGATTAGAAACTTTTGTAGATATAAGCTAGTGCAAGTTTTTGTTTTATCCTCTCAGACAGCATCATAATTTAGACTTCTTCTTATGGTTATGTAATGCATGGTTGTGCACATATTTTTTTATAAATTCAAATGGTTTCCAGTTTCTGTTAAAAAAAATAACATAAATTATTTTATTTTATATGAAAAGAGTGGTGAAATCATTTCTTGAATAATTTGTGTTTAACTCGGTACTAGATTTATACAGTGTTACTAAGAGATTTAATAAATACAATTTTAAATTATGATACAATGATATAATAATTCCATTTTTTGAAAAAGTGTGCTACCGATAGCATTTTCAATTTAGGGCTTGATTTTAACGTTTTTGTAAACAACAATAATGATTGTTTTGGTCCATGTCTATATTTATAACCACAAAAACAATGGTGCTACCGGTAGCATTAGTTTTCAATTTAGGGCTTGATTTTAATGTTTTTGCAAACAACAATAAGGATTGTTTCCGTCCATGACTATATTTTTAACCACAAAAAAAAGTGGAGCTACCGGTAGCACCACTTTTTTATTTGTGTTTTTTTTGGTGTTTTTATGCAAAAATATGAGTTTTTATGGCTAGAGTTCTCGTTTTAAGTATAAATTTATCGTCAAGTTGTATAAGTGAGATACTATTTGAGTTACTAGAAGATAGTGGATTGATGTCTTGTGTAAGCCTTGGAAAATGGGATGGAAAGGAAGAATATAAACAGGTTTTAGCACATGATGTTGATCCTATAAATTAGGATAACTTAATGAACAAATAAACAAGCTTTCACAAGATGGGATCCTAATGCCAGATGGAAGGGTAGGGAAATCGGATTTGTTTAAATGCCATGATCTAGTGGCCATATGTAGTTTAGTATGCGATAATAATGTTTCTCCAATGGGGAACAATTTTTTTCCTTGTTGCATGTGCCATAAAAAATCTATACACATGGGTACAAATTAAATCAAAATATAATATGGGGATACTATGCGTAGTATTCCCAAGTTTTATGCAATGTCACCAAACTTGCTCATAGTAAGCTATACAGATTTACTAAAAGTTTACATTTTTGTTGATATATTGCCATGACTTTCTTAATCTTACTTTGTTTTAAAATTTTAGGAATTGAATCCTGCTTTGGAACAAAGCATTGAAGGATGGGAAGAAAAGCTAAATGATAATATTACATACATTCAACTAGTCTTATGCGATAGAGAATTGAATATTATGAAAAAGTATCCCATGAATAGAACAAATGCTAAAAAGGTACATGCTTTGATAGTCATTTATTTACTATAAATGAAATTTCTTATTATTTAACTAATTCATACCTAGTGGAACATGTGCTGCCAATTACAACTGATTCCTAGCTCAATGTCCAAGCTAGTATAGTGTGCATGCCATGCCGGAATTAGAACTATTTTGAATATGTTTTGTGAAATTCAAAAAAATTGTGCAAGATTATGAGAAGGTTCATCCAACTAGAGGGATTGAGAAAACAATTTTTTTTCAAATTTGGGAGGTGATGGAGAAAATTGGGGTTCCATGTAAGCCCCGGGAACCATACCATCATAAAATCCAAGAGTACAATGAGCTTAACTATGGGAAATTAGATGGATCTGCATCAGACAAGATCCTCATTTAGCGTGAGGGAATTTTAAAGTTTTAATAATTATGTTAGCATGTCCAATATTTTCAATTTGGGTTTTGAGTAACAATAAGTGATGATTTTATGATTGCATAATAGTGAAGTTGGCTATCATTTTATGCAATTTTAATAGAAAATACGTAATGTGTCATGTACAATGAAATTTTGTGCTTGTAGGTTATTGAAGGCCTACCATATGAAGAAAAGTATAAAAAGTTGGTGAGCATGTGGAAGTGTTATAAATAATTCCACATGTTGCAATTGCAAGGGTGTGCAGGGGATCATAGATATGAATACGAGGAGAGGTATGCCAATTTCTAATAAGTTCATAATATTATGTATTTCAAGATGGTGGTATTATTCAATCACAATAAAAAATTTGGTCCACTATCATTGTAGGATTGGATTCCTTGCTATTGAGTGGATTTGGTTATGTTCTTGTTGTTTAGGAGATGAGATGGTCCCCTATATGCATATCCAATGGGCCCATGCTCTTCAGATGACTAGGGTTGTTCATCCTTATACTTTAGGTTGGTTAAGGAATAAAGTAATGGAATGTAAGCATAGGGAAATGAAAAATTTGAATAGCAAACAAGAAGGAGGAAGAGGAGTTCCTAAGGAGTATAGAAACACATTTGAACATGAAGAAATGTTTCTTGTAAATGAGATGCAAGCACAAATTTTCAAACTTGTTATGAGGTTAGAAGGTGCTTTCCAAAATTTTAAAGAAAGAAGATACTTGGATTTGAATATTAGAAGTCAACTTCGTGTTGAATATGAAAAGATAAGAAGTCCATTAAATGATGAAATTGTAGCACAATTGGCATCCCGATCATTCCCTAATGTCACTTCTCATCAAGTAAAACAACTATTTCAGTGATGGCTAAAATAATATAAGAAATCATTAAATGCATCACCAACAGTAAGTGTGCCCTAATTTTAAATGGTATCTAATTCTTCTTTCATTTTATAGTGTGAGGGCTCATAATGTGTGTTTAACTATTAATATGTTATGGAATTTAAATAATCATATTCCAAGATCAATGCCATTAAGAAAATATGGTGAAGATGCTTATTGTGAATCACATCGCTTCAGAAAGAGCAAGGCAAAAGATAATGTTCAATCAAGAAATAACAGTAAAATTGTAGGTGTTCCATCCAAGAGAACAATGGCAACGTAGACTAATCAAATAGAAGAAATGAATGGGACAGTTGGTGTTTACATACCTATGATGGAAACTAAAAATTACTATAACTTCGGTGTTTCATCCTCAAGAAATGAAGCAGGGAAAATCAGTGAAACACAAGAAGTTTATGGAGCAGTTTCTATTGACATTCCTATGATGGATTCTATGATGGTCAATAAAAAGGGTTTTCCATCCTTGATAAATGGTACAGGGAAGAGTGGTGAACGACAATAATTTCAAGGGGTGGTAGTTGATATCCAAAATATGGATGTTGGGAATCCTATTAAAATTGATTTCATTATAATAAGTAAGAGAAAATCCAAAAAGAAAAAATTCCTATATGATCAGAATGCAACATTGTATGAAAAATGGTGAAAGAAAATTTTGATGCAATAAGTATTTCTAGTGATTTTTCCATACTGAAAATTCATTCTATTGTGGTAACATTTATGTTACCAAAATTTGGAAATGTAATAAAATTTGGAAGGTGTTAGCACCTTTTCAAATTTCATGAATTTTCTTAAAACCTCATCTTAAAGCCCCGTTAATTGACCTGCTCATTCCTGAGTTATGTTTGTTTTGCTTGAATTGCTTTGCTTCGATAAGTGGTCATAGATAGACTATCACATGATTACATAATCCGATCAAGAATTGTTTCTATTTCATAGCAATACTTTTGCAGGCCCTAGGTTTAAATTATAGGCAAGAATCCAATTGTTCATGAAAGTTTAGACTTCTAGTAGAAAAAAGTGTGAAATCCTCAAAGAAGGATCTACCGGAAGTTCCATGTTCCAGTAGCAAAATCTCGACCATGATCTAAAGAAGGCACTACTAGAAATTTAAAAGTCCTGACAAGAGGTAATCCACGGTATCATGACTTAATCATTGCAAGGTATACCCATTAAGTCATGGAATTATTTTCATAAAAGGTGATGAAGTCGTTTTAGATGTTTTTTATTAAGTGAATATATGCCTCATCGTTTCACATCATTGTGACATGCGTCATTCCCTAATTGCCTGATAATGTGGCCAAATGTTATAATGATAAGTCTGCTCTTGATATGATTTCCATGCACGCTTAATCATAATTGCAAGAAGAGAATTTTAAGGCACCTTTACTTTGTTTGAAACCCGATTTTCTTTCTTAATTTCACGCCAATTGATGACATACTAAATCGGAATTAGAAATTAACAATCCTTTGCAAAAGAATGGGGAAGAAAGGAGGAAAATTTTTGCGTCATGAACTAGAGAGTGTTGAATGGCTCGAAGCCTATCCAGAATGTGCTAAGAAATTCAAGAAAGCAGGGTGGTTTGGTCTGTGTGAAAAAATGCAAGGTTTTAATAACGAAGTTGAAGAGGCATTTGCGTAGAGCTTCGATGGTTCCATAGTAGAATTGGGAAGTTTAAAATTCCAAGTAATAGAGGAATCTATTGTTGTTGCGTCCAATCTTCCTACATATAGTGAAAGATGGTTTAAAAACAATGGTATCAATGTAGATTACAATCAGTTTTTGAAAGAAGAACACCAGGATACCAATTGGAAAAAAGGAATTCCCAGGAGCTGGTTGAAAGAGGAATGGACAGAATTGCTGAAAATGGTGCATAGATACATTACCTGGGAAGGTAGATATACTGTTACTTTTTCTTATCATATGAGGTTTTTGTTGCATCTTTCTGACGCAAAAATGATGAATCTTCTCTTCTTCTTGTTGAAAAGTTTAACAAATAAGTCAGTTAGAGTTCAAACTCATATTGAACACACCCAACATCGTATCTTTCATTATAGTTTAATTAAACTGCTAATTTTGGAAGAGCTTAAGAAAGTACAGAGAACTTGGCAACAATTTCTATTCTGGTTTGGTTTCAAAGTAGAAGGTAAAGAGATTCATGAAACTATAATAGAGACCCATGCTATAAAATCAAGGACTCCTAAAACCCTAAATAGCATTGTTGGTGAATCCTCAAATGCAAAGCAGAAAGAAGAATCCATTGCAAAAAGAACCAGGAGTAGCAAAAGGAAGATTGCGTTTGAGGAGGAATATATGACAATGGATAGAATATATTCTATTTTAGAATGGAAGTTTTCAATTCCTAGTGTTGAAAATCCGTATACTAGAAACAAACTAGGAGTTACATTGACTAGATTAGTTGTTAAGGAACCTAAAGAAGCTCTTGTACACGAAGGTCAAGCTAAAGAAATATTGGAACCTTCCAATAGCACAATTACAAAGAAAAATTCCAAGAATTCTCTCGGAAAACCAGGAAGAAGATACAACAAGAGCCTATGTTCAGAAGGCCACACTCACCCTAATAATAAGCTTAGGATTAATGCCAAAGATTCTATGGATCCGTCTTTGATGAAAAACATTGGTATCGCTATTGAGGATGATTCAGATGAAGAAGAAGAACGAGTTGTCAGGATAGAGAATTAGATTTCTCATATTTTAAAAAATATTGAGAAATGGTTACAGGAATTTCCATAATTACTTGGAGATGATCATAGTGACCAAATAGATTTTGAAATAGAGCATGTGGTAGAGGAAATAGCTCCAAGTTCACCATGTCTAAATAATGTGAAGGAAGTAGAGGATAATGTTGTAAATATACCTTATGCAGACAACAAAGGCTCCGATCTAGTGGATAATTAACACGTTAAAGAAGTGTAGGTACAAGCGTTTACTGTCTCACCTCACCCAGAAAAGAAAAATCTTAAGAAAGTAGAAAAATTCCATAGGAGACTGCAAAAGTATAAGGAGCTAAATGAACTTCTAAAGCATGGAAACATTACAATGAAAAGAGAAGGAGAAAAAGTTAAGAAAACACTGGATAAAATTATTGCTAAGAATAACAAATTGTATTCTTGGGCTCAAAAGACATTCAAGAAGAAGAAGCAATTGCATAAACATAACAAGAAGTTTCTAAAAAGGAATAGACTATTGAAGGAAAAGTGTTTACAGAAGAAAAGAAAGCATCAAGAACCATACAACCTCAAAATTATGGAAGAGGTTGCTCAACATGCTTAACCAAGACTTTACAGAGACTATAAATAAGAATGCTCACAGGTAATAAGCATTTCATATTTTTGTCAAGGCCATTTATAAGGCAGATGGCGGGATATTTTGTGCATTGACTTGTATTAGGGTTAATTGTTGAAATATTGGCTACAGGAAGCCTTCCATAATTTCCAGTAGCGCCTTACATACATAAAATAGCAGAAGCGCTACAAGAAGTTATGGAAAATATGTTTTTGTAATATTTTGTGAATTTTGAGTTGTAGGCATGCGCAGAAGGGGAGTTCGAGTGTAGAGGGTTGTGAGTGAGTTTTGGGAATATGTGTAAAGGGAAACGTTTTATTACTCTGCAATATGCTATAATCAAAATTCTTGCTACTTGATACTCAGATCATGTAACTTTGTGCATGTCGAACTCTATTTCTGTTATTTGAATACAGATACAATTCTAACTTAGCTTTTATTGTGTTTCAAACCATGGATTCGTTTACTTATTATGGAGTACTTATTGTGATTGCCTATAGTCTGTCGTTGATATTCAAATATATTTTATTTCTTTTCAGAATATCATTATGAATGCGAATAGTCTTCTTAATGGATGTATGAAGATTATCAGTTTGTGAACTTTGTATATTCATTCTTTTTCCTGTTTTTTCTGCGATATCAATGTTCATCCTATTGTCCGATATTCAAGTTCCATGCTTTGATCTATGAGGTATTACAGAAATTGATGTAATTTACGCTTGAGGATTTCCTTCCAATTACCCAAACTACTCGACTTAGCTTTAATAGAAGGCATATTAACTATGTAATTTCACTTTTAGTAATAAAAATATAGTTTTTTTCAGAGGGAAAAAAATCAATTACCATTCACTTTGAATTCTTGGTTAAAATTCTAGGTGTTTTGGAAAATTCTAAGTTGCTATGTAAAAAACAGAGCGTAAATATTCAAAAATGGGCTCAGAAAAATGCACACAAAATTCCATACAATTGTCATTAATTGAACTTAAGATCATGGGGTTGAAGATATATATATATATATATATATATATATATATATATATATATATATAACAAAAACCTCTTTCTGATTCCTAAAATTATGTTCCATTTTCCCATACTTAATTTGACAAAATGGCAACTTTTCTATTTTGAACACAATTTTACACATGAGTTCATAAAAATTCCCGCTAAGACCTCATTATTGGGTATTTTTTGGTGGTTTAAGTTTTAAATGGTGTGTTTTACTATTTTACACATTCTTCTAGATCTAGTTTTACAATTTGGGTTCAGAAAGTGCATGTAATGTTTCATGTTATAGATCTGCAAGATACATTTTATATAATGTTTCATCTTCAAAGAATCATGCTCTATAAACAATCAGTATTATCTATGATTTGTTTTCTAGTTTATACTAATTAAGATCTTTTAACTATGTATCAATATTTAAAGTGTTGAATAATACATAGGTTCTGCTGTATTTTCAGTTTTCTAGAAGTTATTCTTTGATGCATCTGGAGATTATAACAGTTTTGATGCTCTTAGAAGAAATTTGATGTAAATACAATATCTACTTTGATTGAAATGAATAACAAGTAGTTCTTTTTTCACATGAAAAACAAAATTCAAAATTACCATTCACATTAAATGCATCAAAGACATATACATCCCCGAGAAATACATGCACACATATATAAATTTATGTATTAAACCTTCAAAAGTATTTCCTTACACATCATACATAAATAATGTTATTCTAGAGTTATAGGATGCTTGGGAGGTTTAGGATGCAAGATCTCCTCTTCTAGACAAGACAAATTTGCACGTTCTCTCTTGCCTTGTCTAGAAGCTTCAGGTTCTTCAAAAGCTGCAACATGTGCATGTTTTAATTTTTCTTCTAATTATTTCACTTTCTTCCTACAATTTACCAAATTGTCTTGCAATCTACTTTTATCTGCAATGTACTTCTTCAATGATTCCACATTCTTCTTATATTTCTCTGAGTGTTCATTTTCCTTTTTCTGAAGAAGACTCTTAGTATAGTTCAAATCAGATTGAAATTCAGCCAAATTTTTCTTCAGTTGTTGTGTCTCTATCGCCAACCGTTGTGCCCTCAACTCTATATCATCTGGGGTATATACAACTGCTATTGCTTGAAGAATGTTCTTCTGCAGTAAAGTGGAAATTTGGGATTTCAGTTCTTGTATCTCATTCTTTCATCCCATATGGTGTGCATGCTTGTTCTCCATTGTATTTAATAACATAATGTCAAACTAATATATATATATATGTTCATTTCACATTTTTAAATTATATATTCACTCCATTGTATTTAATAACATAATGTCAAACTAATATATATATATATATATATTCATTTCACATTTTTTCATAAAATAATATTTTTGTCATTTTTATAATTTTAATTTTTAATTATATATTCACTCCATTTTATTTAATATTATAATGCCAAACTAATATATATATATATATATATATATATATATATATATATATATATATATATATATACTTACTTTTAAAATAAATTAAATTCATGAATGATATTAATATAAAAAATGTATGTTAGTTATGCATATAAATTTATGATTTTGATATTTATTTATCTATATAGATTTAATGAATAAAGAATAATAATATATTTAATAAATAAAGAATAATAATAATAATAATTCAATGTGGATTAAAATAATATTATTAACATTTTACATGTAAATAAATTTTCAATTAAATTAAATTATATTAAATTTATGAGAAAAATACTAAATATAAAAAGTCAACATAAAATTAAAAAAATAGCTCTTAAAAATGTTTTTTATTCTTTAATTTCTTTTTTTTCCTCGGAAAAAATCGTAATTTTATTTCAAATAGATGAACAAAATTACACTCTGCACATGTAGTAGAATCACTGAGATCCCTACATTGTCACATATTTTCTATCCCATATTAACATCATATCTAGCCCATACATAAAACAAAAACAAAATTACTGCTGTCCATACAACCGCATATATCCGGTTTCATAAAAACAAATACTGTAACAAGAAACGTAACCATCATTGGTAAGCTGCGCTATTTCTCAAATCTGTGCCTCAATTTCTTCATGAAAAGGTCTGTGATAATAGCTGAAAGTGCCCCCAGGTGAATGAATAGTAATCCTCCAAGTGCCAAGTGCTAAGTCCTGCTGCGTCGCTTCCTTGGATAGTTGATCGTCCATCCCATTCCTCTCCCGGTAAATATGTGTAAAAGTGATGTGATTAAAGGACAGCTTTAACCTGATCACCTCCTCCAGGATAGGTAATAGTACCATTACATGACAATGTGTTATCTCCTTTGCCTAGTCGATAACTAACATGGAATCACCAAAAATATGTAGAGATAGACAGCCTTGTTCAAGTGCAAATAACATCAGCAGTTTAAGAGACATAAGTTCAGCATAGTTATTTGATCCTCTCCCCAAACTAGCCACTAGATGAAAATAATGGGACTCAGTTTTGTGAAGGACTGCCCCCCCTCCACACACCGTTTGATGATCTAATGAAGCGCCATCAAAGAAGGCCCACGGCATGGATTTATCAATCAGTTCCACTCGCACAGGTCGAGTTCTAATCACTTGGACAGGAGCCAAGAAATGTTGTAAAACCGCCACAGGGTGAGCCACCACAGACTCCAACGGAACCTTGCTATCATGAAATATGATCGTATTTCTGGTTATCCATATGCCCCAGGAAAAGATACACGGGAAGGCTCGGAATGGAGATGACTTATTTAATGTCCACCAACATTGGAACGCCTCAAGGACGCACTCGCCCCTCCACCTCATCTTAAAATTCATATAACTGCTAATACCATCCCAAACATCCTGTGAGAACCGACATTGAACAAAAAGATGAGCAATGGTCTCTTCCGCATCCCTACAAAGTGGACAGATTCCCGGACCCTGGAGGAATCGTTTTTGCAGAATGTCCCAGGTAGGTGCCTTATTTTCCAGTATAGCCCAGAAGAGTAATTTTGCTTTACCCAGACACCTTAACTTCCACAGATATTTCCACCACCACACCAATTCCCTGTTATGAATTTCCACATTCAGCTGGATATATCCATTCTTTGGTGAGTATATGCCCGAGGGATGGTGATCCTAGATAAGTTCATCAACCCTATTGGTCAATCGAATATTAGTTAGTTGTAAGATCCGCAGAAAATCCTCCCAAGCCCCCTGCAGTTCTGTAGAGATCTCAAGTCGCTGTGCTGATATCCACCCCTGATGCCAATGTGTAGATGTTCCCGGATCCTCAATGTCAGCCAGAAAATTACAACCTCTTGCAGCCAGATAATTCCTCAATTCCACAGGAAGGACATGACCTCCCCTGCAGCCAACCCAAGGGTCCATCCCAATACGTAGGAGACGCCCATTACCTATCCTCCACACTAATCCAGATCCAACCAAAGAAAAATGCTGCACCACCGCTTTCCAGACCACTGAGCAATTTGCCCTCGACTTATTTCCCAGCCTTATCCATTCGATAAGAGTAAGTGGGGCAATATATGTATGATATACCACTCTTGTACAGAGACTTTGTGTATGGATAAGACGCCACGACACTTTGGCCCCCAAGGCTTTTGCAAACAGAAAAATATTCTTTAACCCCCATCCTCCCAGTGCTTTAGGGACAACAATTTTTTCCCATCTGACCCACACCATTGCACGATGCTCACCCATACCCTTCCAAAGAAAGGCAAAACAAAACCTCCGAATCCGCTCCAAGACTCCAATGGGGATCCAAGCAAGAGACATCCAATACACCGGAATTGCTTCCAAAACTGATTTAACCAGGACCAGCCTCCCAGCCCGAGAGAGCCATTTATGATTCCATCCATGTAGGCGCTGTTCTAATTTCGCTATTAACCAGTGCCAATTAGCCTTCAGATAATCATTCGGTTTCAAGTGAAAACCAAGGTACTTTAATCCATCATCAATATCCAAAGTCCTATAAGGTAGTATGTTAGCCATTCTTTGAATCTCCTGTTCAGTTAAATGCGAGCATGTGATAGAAGATTTGTCAATATTTACTAACATACCCGTTGCAATTTGCACTAAATGGAGGCCTTCAACCACCTTATCAATATCCTGTCGTGTGCCATCACAAAATATTAGAATGTCATCAACAAAAAGGAGATGTGTAATAAACAATACCTGTGAAATGGATATGCCCCGAAAGGAACCATCAGCTTTTGCAGTCAAAATAAAACGGCTGAGTCCTTCAGCAACAAGTAGAAACAACAGCGGAGAGAGGGGACATCCCTGTCGTAGACCCCTTCCCGCTTGGAAGAATGGACTAGCAGAACCATTGATCAGTATAGAAAAGCTCACCGTAGTGATGCAGGCCATAATCCAGCGAATAAATTTGTAGCAGAACCCCAGGTGAGTTAAAAGCATCCGGATATATAGCCAGCTAACCCTGTCAAATGCTTTTGAGAGATCAATCTTAATCACGACACCCTTCTGCTTCCGTACTTTCAGAGTGTGTAATCCTTCCTGGGCCACTCCAATGGCCTCATGAATTTGACGACCTTCCAAGAAGCCAAATTGCTCACAAGAAATATGCTGAGACAAAATTTTTTTGAGTCTCCGCGCCATAACCTTAGAGATGATCTTATAGATACAATTGCAGAGAGAGATAGGTCTGAATTCATCAAAGCTGTCAGGCTTGTCCGTCTTCGGAATAAGAGCTATAAAGGTGGAGTTGAAAGGGCCATGGACAAACCCAGCCTTACGCGATTCTTCCACCACATGCAATAACTCCTCCCCGAAGAAGTCATAGAATCCTAAGAAGAATTCTATAGGCCAGCCATCTGGCCCCAGGTTTTTATCTTTTTGAAAGGATTGCATTACCATCGAGAGCTCAATCGGCAACACCTCCTCCATCAGCAGCCTATTATCTTCCTCCCCCAAAAAACGAGGGAACAGCTGAGTCACCCGAATAACCTCAGCAATGGAGGCTCCAGGTTGAGGAGTGGATAAATCTCCAAAATGTCGAACACCCAACTCTGCTAATCCATCAAAGCTGGAGACCTGTTCCCCTTCTGCTGAATATAATTCCCAAATAGAGTTTGTGAATTTTCTCCCCTTAGCATATGTTTGAAAATTTTTTGTATTCTCATCACCGCACTGAAGCCATATCGCCCTACTTTTCATTCTCCACATCTCTTCTCTCTCACACAGAATCACATTCTTGCGTCGTTCCCACTCCATCAGTTCGCCATTCTGCTGATCATCCAAAAATCCCATTCCCAGGCAATTAAGAATCCTATCAATATTCAGCTTAGCAGCCTGCAAAGTCTGCTCATCAATCACCCTTTTATCATGAGCCCAGGAAATAGTGGCCTCTTTAATTCGCATAATATTGTGTTGAAAGTGTGCACCCACATGCAACTGAGAATCATGAGGACGATGAACCCACTGATCCTGAACCAGCTTAAGAAAATCCTCCTCCTTCAGCCAGCTAGGATTGAATTTGAAAGGGCTAGGAGGTTTTTTCCTTCTACCTCGTAACTCCAGGAAGATGGGGCAGTGATCAGATATCCCACCTGATCCTACCCATTGTCTGACAACATCAACACCAAGTGCCAACACATCGGCCACCAGAAACCTATCCATTCTTTTAGCCACCCTATGTTCACCAGCTCTCTTATTACTCCAAGTCGAAGTTAACTTGGATGGTAAGATGTCAAGCAGATCCTTCCTGGCAAAGGCTTGTATGAAATAATTTGCTAATGTATCCGGAGCAGCCCGAGGCCCCCACACTTCAGAAGACCCCAGAGTAAGATTTAAGTCCCCACCCAAAATCACATCCCTACCTTCAAAAAGATCCATATCCAACAAGGATTCCCAGAAACCCACCCTATTTAAATAGGGCCCGTAGATATTGAGAACAGTGATCATCCGACCGATCTCTGCATCCCAAACTTCCAAACCAATACCAGAAGAGATTCCCCAAGAACTATCACATCTGTAGCACTTTACCTTCCACCCCGATGCCAGCCCTCCAGAGCGCCCCCGAGCATCCACTCCAACAAACTTCCAACCAGGAAGCAATGATTCTAAAGTCTGTACCACATCTACACTGCCACCCAAAGTTTCTTGCAACAGTAAAACATCCAGTTGATTTAAGTCTACCAACCTCCGAAGCGACGATTTTTTAATGGGACTCGCCATCCCACGACAGTTGAAGGACATAAGTTTCATAATATACCCCCATGCTGGGCTTTCACTGCTCTAAGTGCCCTTTATTCTTTAATTTCATTTGCAAGTTCAAGCAAAATAAATGCTAAAGGACAATAAATTTTTGGGAATTTACAATGAATCTTAGTCACATCAATGTAGAGTTAGTTTATTAATTTTATTTCTAGTGAATTTTGAAAAGTAACTCAACCATGGTTATTTATATTGTGCATAGAAAATAGTGTGGGAGATGACTTGTCATATATACCTACCCCATAAAACCCTCAACTCATAATATTTTAATATATCTCATATTTTTGTAGTACATCTCTTAGGAGGCCATTTTTTGACCTCAAAATCTCTCTAAAACGCTCGCCCAACCCTCATTATTGGGTCTTTTTGAGTGATTTCAGTTGGAGATGGTTTGTTTTGATATTTTCCACATTATTATATGTTGATTATTTGCTATGTTCTCAGGGGTATATTACTTAACACAAGTTTCCTTGTGACTGATTCATACTTAGACTTTGACTATCACCTTCTTCTTCATGCTTCTAAATTGTCTATGAGTCTAATGCCTTATGAGTGTTCTAGTTGTCATTCATTCATCCAATTTTATGGATTTTAGGACTTCATTCATGGATTGCAAAAGTATATTCTAGATTAGATCCAATCTTTTATATCATAAGGGCTTCAAATCATGGTCTCCAAGTGTCCTAGACTGTCATCATGGTTATTAATGTACTTTTGGGATTTTGTTAATTGTTCTCAAATATCATACAGTTTTGTTATCAAATATGATCACTTTATTTTTCTCTCATCTTCATGGACACTTGGTGTAAAATGCAAGCCACAAGCATAAAAATGCATGCTAAGAATGCATAATCATATATAAATGAATGAGTTATGCTACATCTATGTTTTTAGAAAGTGAAACCCCTCAAAGGATATGTTTTTGTTGGTTATGAAGAATGTAATAAGTAGGTATTAAGACTCTAGTTTGAAGACATAACATATGTATCTTCTCAAGGTCCCATAGGATAACAAATGTATAATTTTATTTCAAAGTTTGAAACGTCAAATTCAAAATTTGTTGGAATATCCAACAATATTGAGAGGGGGGGTGAATCAGTATTGCATTCTTTTTCCTTTCATTAAAACAATTAGTTCAGGACACAAAAATAATCAAACAAGTTAGGACACAATATTTTATCGTGAAAAACTCAAAGAGCAAACCACAAACTCATACTCATTAGTAAGATGAATTTTACAAAATTGTTTGTCTGCTTCTACAGAAAGGATGCAACTACACCCCATGTTTTTCCTGTTGCTATAGACGGGGATGCTACAACACCCCAGATATTCTTCCTGCTGCTACATGCAAGGATGCAATGACACCCTGTTCTCCATCTTCTACTGGATGGAGGCTACGACCCCTAGTAGGATTCCTGCCTACCCTAGCACCACCCTGCCACCCTTAAACTGATCTGGTCAAACTTCCATATCTCTTTCTTTTGATACTGTCACAACTTCTTCATCTTGTTGGTCTCCGACTTCTTGCTCTACTGCTGGATCAGAACTACTGAGACACATGTTTCCATATTCATTTTTTGTTTATATATTCTCCCTAATTGTCTAAGCATCACACCTTTTCGAATTAGGCTCATGATCTTTCTTCATCTCACCTCTTCAAATCTCTGTTCTTTTAATTTAATTCTATTTATAAATTAATTTAATCTTCTCCTCATACTCTTCGAATCTCAACTTTAATTATGTTCTTTATTAATTAATTAAATCATCTCATGCCTTTTCGAATCTATGTTTTAATCTTTAATTTACAATTATGTTTATTAATGTTTTTAATTAAATAATTAATTAAAAACTTTATTGGCCATCCTTCATTTCATTGGTCTCTTTAATAAATAATATATTTTTCTTTAAATAGTCACATTCTATTTTTTTTTAATCAAAAACTCTATTTTATATTTCTGATTTTATTCCTGTAGCTTGCTTTTTATTCCTGTAGCTTTCTGCTTTAATAATTTTTTTTACTAACTTGACAGGTTTGTATTTCGCACATGTGACTACCAGATGGAGAAATGAACTCATGGATAGATGGACAAGTTGTCAAATACCATATCCATACCATTAGATAAATTTATCTGCACAACCACACCCACTGGCGTGCATTTTCCTGAGACAACTTAGGCAGATTTTCCAGTGCTGGAACAGTGCAAAAACTGCCAGAAGGCACTTTTGAAAAATTAATAAATTCATTTTGGAAAATTAATAAATTCATCCTTAGATACCTTTTTGACAAACTGATGGTATGCTTAGATGAAACAATCAACAATATACAATACTGCACCTTCAGAATAATTTAATCCATCAAGTATAAATTATGGCGGGCATTTTACAAAGGCCACTTAGGCAGTTTTACCAGCAGATTTTACACTTAGACAATTTGTGCCATTTTCAAGGTGGATTTTTTATTTCACCAAAACCATGAAAAAATGTTACCAGATGATGTAGAATATCTCACTAATAACAACACAACTCATTTCACCTTCAGACTCTTCTTCATTTTCCCTATGCGGGCATTTTACTGAACTTGGTGCAAAAACTGCCTAAAATCGTGTTTTGGCAGATCCATGACTTTCACCTCAAGAATTATTAGGGCAGACTGATAACATGAATATATAGAGAAACCCACACACTACATCCTAGTCATGTGTTGCGGGAATTTACTTCAACCCATAATTTATGGTGGGCATCTTTCTAAGGCTACTTAGTCCTTTTTACAAGTTTTGGTGCAAAACCCTATTTTGACAAACCTAGAACTTTCTCCTCAGAGGTGATGAAGTCAAACTGAGACCATGAATGTATATCCACTATAACAATCTATATCCTGGTACCATGGTGTGGGGATTATTCTCAAACCATAAATTATGGTGGGCATTCTCTTAATGCTACTTGGACCAATTTTGATTAATTATTCCATACTTAGTCAATTTCCTGATTTTCACCAAATTGCCATATTTCTTCAGAATGATGTTAGGATGCAACAATGACTTCCTGATAGTACAAAAACACCATCAGATATATTTTCAACTTCATGCCACATCATCATACATGCCATTCCATGTCATCATATATGCCACATCATCATACATGCCATGTCATCACTGCTTTTGTCTTTCATTGAGTTCACCTTGCCATCATGTCCTTGGTTATTCCTTAGTCATTACTGAACTCCTTTGACATCAATGACAACCATATCCAACAAAATTAATGACCAAAATTCTAAGTTGTTATGTCAAAAAACAAAGTGTAAATATTCAAAACTTGGCCTAGAAAAAGACATGCCACAGTCCGTACAATTGTCATTAATTGATCTTAAGACCATGAGGTTGAATATAGATATATTTTTGACAAGAGTACCTTTCATATTCCTAAAATTATGTTCCATTTTCCAACAATTAATTTCATAAAATGGTGATTGTTTTGATTTAAACCTAGTTTTAACCAGTTCATAAAAATGCCCGCCCAACCCTCATTATTGGGTCTTTTTGAGTAATTTCAGTTGGATATTGTCTATTTTGATATTTTACACATTATTATATGTTTATTATGTGCTATTTTCTCAGGGGAATATTACTTGACACAACTGTCCTCATCACTGATTCATACTTAAGACTTTGAGTATCATCTTCTTCTTCATGCTTCTAAATTGTCTTTGAGTCCAATGCCTAATCAGTGTTCTAGTTGTCATTCATTCAACCGATTTTAGGGTTGTTATAAATTCATTTAGGGCTTGAAAAAATATCTTCTATATTAGATCCAATTTTTTAGATCATGATGGATTCAAAGAGGTCTCCAAGTGTCCTCGACTGTCATCATGGTTAATGTACTTTTGGGATTTTTGTTAATGGTTTGCAAATATCATACAGTTTTTCCATCAAATATGATCACTTTATTTTTCTCTCATAGTCATGGAAACTTGGTGTAAAATGAAATCCATAAGCATAAAAATGCATGTTAAGAATGCATAATCATACATAAATGAATGAGTTATGCTACATCTATGTTTTTAGAAAGCGCAACCACTCAAAGGATATGTTTTTGTTGGTTAGCAAGACTATAATAAGTAGGTATTAGGATTCTAGTTTGAAGAAATAACATATGTATCTTCTCAAGGTCCCATAGGCTAACAAATGTATAATTTTATTTCAAACTTTGAAATGTCAAATTCAAAATTAATGACTAAAATTCTAAGTTCTTATGTCAAAAAACAGAGTGTAAATATTCAAAACTTGGCCTAGAAAAATCCATGCCATAGTTTGTATAATTGTCATTAATTGATATTAAGACCATGGTGTTGAATACAAATATATTGTTGACATGAACCTCTTTCATATTCCTAAAATTCTATTCCATTTTCTCACAATTAATTTCACAAAAATGGTGATTGTTTTGATTTGAACCCAGTTTTAACCAGTTCAGAAAAATGCCTGCCCAGCCCTCAGTATTGGGTCTTTTTTATTGATTTGAGTTGGAGATGGTCTGTTTTTGTATTTTCCACATTATTATATGTTGATTATGTGCTATTTTCTTAGGGGAATATTACTTGACACAACTTTCCTCATGACTGATTCATACTTAGACTTTGAATATCATCTTCTTCTTCATGCTTCTAAATTGTGTATGACTACAATGCCATATCGGTGTTCTGGTTTTCATTCATTCATCCAATTTTAGGGTTGTTAGGAATTCATTTAGGGCTTGCAAAAATCTCTTTTAGATTAGATCCAATCTTTGAGATCATAAGGGCTTCAAAGAGGTCTCCAAGTGTCCTGGACTGTTGTCATGGTTAATGCACTTTTGGGATTATGTTAATGGTTCGCAAATGGCGCCTTTTTGTTAATGGAACCCTTTTTGACATCAATAAAAACTCACCTCTAAGAATATGATGGCTACATATATTGAGAAAAACATCCTTGTGTTGATTTTGGATAACCTAACCTCATATGCTCATAGTCAACCCATGAAAAGTGCAATTTTAACCTTTAAGACTATTATGGACACTTGGTGTAAAATGTAACCCATAAGCATAAAAATGCATGGTAAGAATGAATAATCATATTTAAATGAATTCCTTATGCTACATCTGTGGTTTTAGAAAGTGCAAGCACTTAAAGGATTTTTTTGTTGATTAGGAAGACTATAATAAGTAGGTATTAGGACTCTAGTTTGAAGACAAAACATATGTATCTTCTCAAGGTCCCATAGGGTAACAAATGTATAGTTTTATTTCAAACTTTGAAATGTCAAATTCAAAATTAATGACTAAAATTCTAAGTTGTTATCTCAAAAAACAGAGTGTAATCAAAACCGAGCTTAGAAAAATGCACACCACGGTTCGTACAATTGTCATCAATTGATATTAATACCATGGGGTTGAAGATATATATATTGTTGACAAAAACCACTTTTAGATTCCTAAAATTTTATTCCATTTTCCCACAATTAATTTCACAAAATGGTAAATTTTTTTATTTGAACCCATTTTTAACTAGCTCATAAAAAAGTTTTCCCAACCGTAATTATTGTGTATTTTTGAGTGATTTGAGTTGGAGATGGTGTGTTTTTATATTTTCCACATTATTATACATCTTTTTTGTTTCAATTTGGGTTCACAAAGTGCCTGTTGTGCAAAAATACTTCATGGTTGTCTTGTATTTATGAAATGTCCACCTAGAGTTTCACTCTTTCTTTTAGGGCCAACCTAGTTAGGTTGTTTGTTTAACCAATCAAGCCCAAAAACCTTTCTTGGGACGACATAAGAGTTCTTTTGAATAACTTAAAATTTATTTCAAATAATTGTTCATAGTCTTAAAATAGGTTTTTCTTGCGGTGTTAGGGTTTCAAGTTTCATACCTTCTTAAACCTTTTTACTATTCAAGAACAATGATTTATTCTTTAATGTTGTTTTTTTGTTGCATTAGCTGATTATGTGCTATGTTCTCAAGGGAATATTACTTGAAAAAAGTGTCCTCATGAATAATTAATACTTATCAGCTTGTTCTTAGTGCTTCTAAATTGTCTATGAGTCTAATGCCTTATCATTGTTCCACTTGTCACTCATTCATCCAATTTTAAGTCTGTTAGGACTTCATTTAGGGCTTGCAAAAACATAGTATACTTTGAAGTGATGATGTGCGAGTTCATGCATTTGGATTTTCACCTTAATGTTTGATCATGAATGTACTTTATTTCTGCTCTGAAATAGAGAGTATGATTTATTTCCTGGTAAAAGAAAACACATTTCACCATACATATAATTACAGGACATAACTATCATATAGAATTCACCATATATTTTGTTGATTATGGAAGATTGTAAAAAGTAGCTATTAGGATAGTTTGAAGATAGAAAATATGATCTTTTCAAGATCCCATAAGCTAACAAATGTATATTTTGATTTCAAACTTTGAACTACCAAAGATAAAGATTTTTTCCTTGGAAAAGAGAAACCATTGATCAATCAATATATCATGACACAAATGACTGTATGTAACAAATAAAATATTCATATATATTACATAAAATATTTCACCATAAATATTACACCATAGATCTGTCATATAGAATTCACCATATATTTTTGACATGTATAATGCTTACATCTCCAATCCATAACAACGATTGACATGATCCCATTGGTGTGAATCCCATGAAAAGTGCACTTGCACATGAGGCAATTGGCACGGGGGCTTCACTCAATAAACCGCTATCATAGCACATTCGTTCGTTCCATATGAAACAATACCCCTAATTTCACTAAATATTGGAAAATACCTTCCAAAATCATTTTTTTAACCCCCTCCCAATATGCCTTCCCAATTTTAAAAAAAACCCCTATTTTCACTAGATATTTTATGTATCAATTTTTTCATTAAAAATTTTTATACCCCTTTATATTTCTACCTAGTATATTGATATGAAACCCCTCTTATGACCCCACATGCATTCTACAATGCACCTTGCTTCTTTCGATGTATATTGTGGATGCACGTTACTTCACCCACAATGCAATTACTCAACCACATATCATCATGATTTGCAACATCTAATGGTCTAATGAAGAGCTAGGAGATCACTTTTTGTATATCACTAGAGCCAATGCACATAGTACAACATTTAGATTGCATGTTGCAGTTCTTCAATTGCTGACTAAGCATGTTGTGGGCTAGGTATCCAAGCCCCCATGGCCTGTAACAAGCTCTAGGAGGATGACTAAACCTCCTAAGGCCTGTAATAGGCATGAGTGGTTGGGCATTCAATCCCCCAAGGCCTATCGAGGGCCTATAATAGGCCCTGGAGGCTTAGAGCCTCCCAAGGCTATTGGAAACAATTGGCTGAGTGCTATTGGTAACAATTGGTTGTTAATGACCACTGTCTCTCGACTATGATTGACTAGCAACCCTCTTCACCACGAAACCACTGGCCTAAAGCATGCCTAAAGACGCCATTTCCCTGCATACTGGTAAGCCCGAGCCTTGCCTCAACCCGATTTCTCATCTGGTCGTGATCCCTCCATCTCCATTTGGCGGATATTTGTCAGCTCGCCCATATAAAAAGGACCCCAAAGTATTTTTGTATTGTTACATTAAATAAAAAAACCCTTTGCCCCTTAATATATAAGTAATATAATTTTTTGATTTTCATGATTATTTAATACCCCAATATGAATGAACGTGATATTATATTTCCTTCTAGTGAAGCCCCCATGGCACTAGTCTATTATACAAATACCAAAATCTAAATGTTGGCCCCACTCTCCATTTACCAATAGGTTGACGATCATCGACTGAGCCTAAAGATAGCTGATATCTGTCAAGAAAGGTTGGCCATGTATAGAAAACAACCTCCTTAAGGTTCGCGTAGCCTTCTATGGTGAACTCTATTGAATTATTTTTCTTCATAATCCCACAAGGTACATAATGCATTGCAATAAGTTCAAAATTAACCATGAAACTTTCATATGAACAAGGAATTTCCACAAAATATTCACTACGTACCATGTTACGAGACTTTATGTGGTTGAAAATTTTGTAGGAAAGAAGATGGATGTTGTGATGATGGATTCAATGTGGCTGCAATACTCCAAGATATGATGGTAATGCATTTTGTGTTCCATATTTTGTAGAGGAAACTAATCTAGCAGTCACAACTTCATCATCACCTTTTGTTGCAATAAGTTGGAAAGTGGTGTGCTTATCATCTTTCATAGCAATAAAACAACAACAACAAAAAATCTCCCTTTCAAGCAGGGAAATTTTTAAGGGCGAAATTTCGCCAATTGGCTATTTTTGGGCGATTTTTCAAAAAATAAATTCGTTATTTGGTCATTTTTAGTCTCTAATATCGCCTATATTTACATAAAATGTGTTTTTTTATCATAATATTCGCCAAAATTTATAGTTTTTAGGAGTAAATTGTATGTTTCATATTTAATATTCACCTACCTATCTATATATATGTTTTCTCCAATCCAAAATAATCACCTAGCATACTACACTTAAGCATACTATTAGAATCCTTAAAAAATACCCTGCTTTCAAGTGCTCTTGCCCCACCTTTTGATAGAGATCACAGTAAAGAAAACATCAACAATGCCTGCAATAAAAATAAAGATAACATTAGTTACGATAAATAAATTTATGTGATATGAATTGAAATATGTGAATTAAAATATACACATGTATACTCACCATCAATGATTTTAGTTGATATCAATAAACCTTGTTTTGTATAGAACACCTTATGTGGATGTAAATCCACACCTTTGGGAATATGGTGGACTGTACCAATAAAATCCACACAACTTTAAAAAATTCTTACCCAACAAAATGTTCCATCGGTGGAAACATCTACTAAACAATTCAAAACTTCGACAGGATATTGAATTTTCAATAACTCTTCTTTAGACATACTAGGCAAATTTTCATAATAAATATGGACACACATGCCTTCCTTTATGGTAAAAGAAAATGGATTTATTTTGTGACTAGAAGCCCATCCATTTGAATGAATTTCTTTCTTTCAATATCAATAAGACGGTCATCTCCCATAAAGGGAGTCACATTTGACCTAGAACCCATGTAAAACCCTCGCTTGATGACTGCACTGGAATGTTTTTTGTGATATTCATATGACCTTGAAGATAACAGTGATTTTATTTCAGATAATGAAGGATGGTGCATCATAAGTTTTCCATTATCATCTGGATACATCAATATTAGAACTGGGAAAACATCATCTATACTAGGTGTCCATGTGCCACTGGTACCAATAGTGTAAAGAATTGGATCATTCCCACAAGGATCCAAGAATGTCAAATCTACATTTCTTTGTATGGGACTGATTAATAAATTTGTAGAGAATGATCTCTTATAAACCATTTTCTTCTTTAAGAAGGGAAACAGTATCAAAGTTTGGAGCTTTTCCCCTAACACACTACATAGATGAACAACAATGGAGTTGATAAGGTATTTGTGTATTGTTAAGCTGTACCTGATCATCATTACCGCTAGACTCTATTTCATCACCACTCCAACAATCATTTTTAGCAATTTTACATAATTTCCATGACTTTCTTCGTTGTATAGATAATTGTTGCTTCATTTGTTGTAGTTTTTCTCATCTAGCATCCTCTTCTGTAAGTATTCAGAATGCTTCTTCCACAACTTCTGAAGGCAACAAATTCCATTCTTTATGTGGCATTGGATTAGGGCTTGTACTGGACATGATTAAATTTATGATCTACAGTCATGAAAAGATTCCCAAACGGGATACATGTTAGGCAGAAATATTGTCGTTTAATTCCATTGTAGTATTTTTCCAACCATTTAATTTGTCAATCAGAGGTTCGTAGGCTTACGAAGCACATGCAAAGTATATGCAGGACTGAAGTGAAATTAATCTAGTCTAACCCCCCTTGCTAATGGCTAATTGCTCATCTAATTCCCCCTTAAGCTAAAACACACAACTGCTAATATAATGCTGGAAGCTGAAACACACTGCTGAAAGTAAATTGCATAAACGAAAGACAACATATGAAGAGAAACCAAACAACACATGTGAGCTCACATTAACAATAAAGAAATCTTAATTTACATCACACAAATCAATTACAAATCATCAAAACTAGATTATGAACAAAAGCTGAGAATCCCCTTCTCCATATTACAAAGTCAAGAGTAACTTCTACAATTTGAGACTAATCTCCTCCTAATCTATGATTAACCTACCAACATATCCCAAAATGAAGAGAGAGCGCTCTCTTTTATACATGAATTTCTTTGAGAAGGAGATAACCATCTCATAATGATAGATCCACTATTCTCTCAACCACTCTCAACTAATTTCCTATTATTACAAAATATGATCCATTCAAATCCTCCACATGTCTCTCACAAATTCTCCACATGTTTCTCATACATCCTAAATAAGATATGCGAACCAAATCTCCATGATCTTCTCCTTGGAATATTCTTTGAATAACTATCTCCATGAAATGGTGGAGATATTTGAGGAGTCTTTCTTTGAATTGATCCTTCCATATTCCTACACATTACAAAGCTCATCCATACTTGAGATATTAGTGAAAAACATGTTATTTTCCAATATTTAATCATAAATTCACTTATAATACTAAAATGAATAAAGTGGAAAATAATAAGATGAAACTCAAGTATATGTATGGAAATGGTATGATGAAAGGTTAATGGGATGATGAAATGTGAGGAATAGAAAAATGTAAAGTGGATGAAAATATGACATTTCTGAGTCCTAACATACTCCCCAACTGAACTTGTTGCATGTCCTCATGCAACCGTGCATGGTTCTTCTTAAGAACTTTTGGCATCTGAACTTTGGCTTTGTTTGATGATGTCTTTTAAATGTTTCCAGGATGTGCATTACATGAGTAACAACTGGAATTTTTTTTGTGGTTGGTTCTTGTGTAACAACCATAAAGAATGTTGGTTCTTGTGTAACAACCATAAAGAATGTTGGTTCTTGTGTTAACAACATTTATTTCATGATGCGAAATGTATGAGTAACAACTGACATTTTCTTATGAATGCAAGGAGTGGAGTAACAACTGATATTTGATTTTGAATGCAAGGAATGGAGTAACAGCTGATATTTTCTTTTAAATGCAAGGAGTGTTGGTTCTTGTGTAAACAACATTCATTCCGTCATCTGTTTCCTTGCTGCAATAATTAAACCATACACTCACTGGAAATAATAAGTCACCAACTATGTATAAGAAACTGTCACTGTGCATAAGAAATCCTTTTCTTTATTAATCATGCCAATATGTGTATCAATGTGTATGAAGGAGAGTGCAACAGAGAAGTTGTCGGAAAAGAAATGTTGGTGAATGGTAAATGAGTGGAATGATGGTAGCGAAATGATGATAGTGAACATAGTTCGGAGTTGCAGCTGCGAAATGGAAGGTTTGGAGGAGTATCAGTTGCGAAATGGAAGGTTTGGGGGAGTATCAGCTGCGAAATGGAAGTTTGAAGGAGTATCAGCTGTTGTTGCAACAAACTTCCTGAGCTAATATCTCACAAACTACGATCTGGGTTTGGCTGAAATTTGGCAAGCAAGTTTCTATAAGTCCAATGCATCTCCATACCAAAAATCAGAAAAATCCACATCATAGATTTCGAGAAAAATGCAAATTGGCTGTAGGTGATGATGGAAAGTTTGGCACAGTAATAGCTGGTGTTGCAGAGAACTTCCTGAGCTAATATCTCATAAACTACGATCTGGGTTTGGCTGAATTTTGGAAAGCAAGTTTCCATAAGTCCAATGCATCTCCATACCAAAAATCAGAAAAACCCACATCACGGATTTTGAAAAAATTGCAAATTGGTTGTAGGTGATGATGGCTGTTTTTTCGAAATCCGTGCATTGGATTGAGCTGAAACTTGCCAATTTTGTTCATTATAATATTATTCACTCCCTGTCCAAAAATCATGAGGATCCAATGTATGGTTTGTGAGATATACTCAATTCAAATTCTGCATTTTGTATGAGGAACTGTCACAAAAGATTTCCTGTCCTCTGAAAATATGATTGCATTTGAGATCCTATAGAGTGTTCAACAACCTCTATCTCATCCTCCCCAACTGAACTCGTTGCATGTCCTCGTGCAACTCAGCATGGGTTATGAAAGTGAAAAATGAAATGGAGCATGGTGAGGGAGTTTTCCAAATTATTCATTGCTAGCATGTAAGGAATTGCATGATTAAAATTCAGAAAACAACATACCTCCACTTACCCAAAGAGTAGATGAGCGATGCAATAGGAATGTATCTGCTGCTGCTGGATCGTGGAAGATGTCACTGCTGCAGGATCATGAAAATGTAACTGTAGATGTTGCTACGGCTGTAATTGTATCACAGACAGTGAAGGAATCGGAACTGTTGCTGCTGAATCATGGAGAATGTGACTACTGCTGTGGTTGTAATTGCTGTCACTGTTGAAGGATCATAAAAATGTAACTGTAGATGCTGCTACGGCTGTAATTGGATCACGGACAATGAAGGAATCGGAACTGCTACTGCTGAATCATGGAGAATGTGACTACTGCTGTGGCTGTAATTGCTGTCACTGCTGAAGGATCATAAAAATGTAACTGTAGATGCTGCTGCGGCTGTAATTGGATCACGGAAAGCGAAGGAATCAGAACTGATACTACTGAATCATGGAGAATGTGACTACTATTGTGGCTGTAACTACTCTCACTGTTGCAGGATCATAAAAATGTAACTATATATGCTATTGCAGTTGTAACTGGATCATGAGAAATGTCGAAGGCGGAAAGTGGAACTGTGGTACTCTCATATGCTGCTGTAACTGCTGAGGGAGTTATGAAAAAGTGTTTAGTCTTCATCCGCTACAAAACTCGATGGTACAATTCTAGTCATGCGAATAAATGTGTCGATGTCAAGCATGAAAAGAAGTCATTGGATTACCGACCATTGATGAATGTTGTTAACCAATGCAAGGCAAACTCACCATTGATGTCAATGAGTGCCAAGGTACCTGAGTACATCTTACAAAATGCAAATAGATGTGCTGATGTCGAGCCATTTGCAAGATATGACGATCAAGGGACATTGATGTATTCCCATGACTGTCAGCGAGAGAACTTGCCATTAGGGCATGCAAGCCTCCAGGTACTCAAAAAGGAACTCTAGTCTATATCCCAGATAAGGTGCTGAGGTCGATGGGGAAAAACTTGTTGAAAGGTAGGTTTTAAGGAATCCCACATCAGTCAATGCGAGTTTTTACAAAAAGATTGGTAGGACTATAGGAAAGATCTCAGTAGCAACAGTGCTTTATGGCAAGAAAATGTAATTATGGAGAGGGAACTGGATGTTCTTATTCAGAAGGCAAACTGAAATGGAAAAAATGAACTGAAAAAGATAAAGGGATGTATGCAACTCAGAAAGATAGGCCTGTGTGAAGTCATGACAGATAAGGCAATGGGAAATGGACTTCACATGGATGACTGATGTGCTTTGAAGGAGATATGTGGGTATGACACCAATGGGTTTATGAATGGTTTCTGTGTAACAACAAACGCCATGATGAGTAAAAACACCTTCAAACTGTCTATCAAAGCATGTTTCTCAAACAGTTCTATGATTCTTGAAAAGTCACTTCAGCAGCGAAATGTGATTGTCTTCAAACCTGAGAAAAACTTAGTACTAATCCTGCATGAAATTCGTGAGAAGTTCGAAAGACATAACATGCAGAAAGAAATATGAATGCGGCAAAAATCAGAGTTAAAAAATAAAACGTGTTTTTATACCTGTTTCCATTGTGCACTTGTTTCATCGTTGACTACTGTAGCTGTAACACCCAACTGTAACAGACTTCCACATAGAAATGATTAATATGCGAGTAAAGAAGTCATGACTCAACAATGGTGTTTTTGTGAATGTATTGCTGTGTAACAACAAATATCATGATGCGCACAAAGTCTCCCTGGCTTTTGTATGCTATTTTTCCCCGTTGATTGTTGTCAAAGTGACTCGAAGAAAACAAATTATTGTGAAGCATAAAAAAACATGCGTTGTATTGTTTTCATGAATGCAAAAAGTCCATTTGCAATTTTTGTAATTTTACAATGTTTAAATTTTTATTTTTATTTTTTTTCTTTCTTTTCATGGTTTTATAATTTTTATTGTTTTTGTTTTATTTTTACATCACGCAAATAAAAATGGCAAAAATACTCAGCATTTTATCCGATCTGCATTCCTGGGCATTCAGCATTACTATCTCGGCTCTTTAACAATCATCCAAAATTTGAAAATTTTAATAGCTGTAATAGTGTCATGTCCCAAATTTGGAATTGGGTCACAATGGCCTAATCACATTAGCCATATTCATTAGAGTTTGTAAAATTGATGTTAAGGGTCAAATAATTGCCAAGGAGGAAAATTACTAGTTTCCTAGGTTTGGGGTGGAAGCTTTGGGATTTGGAATAAGGGGGATAATAAATGATGTTTAGACATTAGAAGGGTTCAAGTATTTAATAAATAGATTGAATAAAGAAATTCACGAGAAATCCTAAGTGACAAATGGTTTTGGAGACATATGGAGGATGTGGGACCCACACTAGCTTGATTTTTCATAATACATGGTAACTCTCTTTTGCAAATTCGAATTAATGGGAATGTGAACACTCTTGGGTGAGTTGGTAAGTCATAACACATGTCATTGAGCATCTTAGGTCGAATTTGGAAGGATTGGTAACCTCCATGGAAGATAAAGAGTCAAAGTGGAAGTTTGTGGACACTTGGGCTAGATTCCCTAACCCCTATGACACCAATGATGGAGCATCTATGACAACTATGACAAATTGCAGACCTGACCTCTGACATATGACCACTATGACATGTCAGCCCCAAAAATAGGCTCAAAGAAGGCGAATTTGGGAGTTGGAGAAGCCAAAGAGACTCAAAATCGAATTTGGGAGAAGATGGAAGGTTGGAACTAGGAGACAAGTGGCAAATGTGGAATATTTCCTAAATGAAAATCTATTGAATCTATTGAGAGGATTTCGACCCTTAGAAGGATAATGTTGGTTATAAAATGTAGAAATGAAGTATGAGAATGGCTTTTGATCATTTGGAGAATTTGCAATTGCATTTGTGAAGAGGGAGAGCTAGTGGATGACTAGAATCTTGCCTTAGCCAATTTCGAGGGTGAAAGATTCCCATCCAAGTTGGCAATTGGAAAGGCCATTCAGACCTTTCATTTGGAGCTTTAATGGATTCTTTATTTGCAGGTGTAAGCTACAGGGCAGCTCATGGTTTCTTCTATTGCAGCTCACTCCTTCAACCATTTCCAGTTTTGATGGCATATTCTTGATCCTTGAGGGAGGGCGTTTTTGGTGAGCTATTGTACTCTTTGGGGGAGCTTCTAATGCCCCATTTCTTTTGTAATATGAATTAAATACTCTTTTCTTAATCTCCAGAAAGTTTCAGGTCGAAATTCCAAGTAGAAATGTATAAATCTCATTTTTAATGGAAGAACAATGCCATTTCCCCACTACCTTGTTGTGAACCAATGTATTGATGATAATTTCGAATGAATGGATGATTATATGATGCATTTGTGATTAATGGACTGCCATGGATGTATTTTACAAGTTTCATGTACTGTACTTGAGCATTTGAAGTATTTTTACTCAGTTTAATTGCATTGAGAGAAGAAATAGTGCCATTTCCCCAAGGGTCGAATTGGTGATTTTTGCAGTTGAATGGGAGAGGGTGAGAACAGTTGTAATAAACCATTAATGTTTCATATGAGACCTTAATAACATACTTAACACATTACATACCTCTGTTCATAAATTTGAGTGGGTTTGGATGCATTTGGGAAGCCATTTTCAGTACTTACCTCAGGGGGATTTGAACCCCAAATTACTAGTAAAATTGCATACTTGGTCCAGAATCTTAAGAGAGTTTGCAGAGGTCTTTTGGTTGCCATATGTTATCCCTGAACATCATATTCAAGTCCTAATATCATTCATACACCTTACTTGAATATTTGAAGGAATTTGGAGTCAATTTGAGACCTAGAGACCAATACTAGTCAAAGGGAAATCACTAGTAAAGTTACCTACATTGACCAGAATTGAAAGAGTATTTGCAGAAGTGTTTTAAAGGTACAAAGGCATCCCTGAAACACATATTTATGTTCTAATATCATTCATATACATTCTCAGAATATTTGGGATCATTTGGGGCAAATTTGGGACCTAGAGATAAAAACTAGTCAAAGGTCGAACCAACGAAAAAAAGTGGAAAATTGTCATTTTAATAAAATTCCTAACAAGAGACATTACAAATAGCCACCTGCAGTTGCAACACCCATTAGATCCTGTATAAACCATTGTTAACATAAATACATGCATACATGTCCCTTGTATCAATCTGCTTGCACGCCTAATCCTCATCAACTTGTTTCATTAATTCCAAATGTTTTCTTTCATGATCAGACCTGTACATCATCAAACATATTGAATCTTGGGAGCATAGAATTCTCTGTAAAAAATAGCAACCTAGAATTAAACACCAACGTCGATCCTGAATAGAAAAACTTGCTGCCTGCAAAAAAAACACATTGATCAATATAGATGCCGAGAGCATTCTTGGTCCGCATGATTCCTGTATATGGCATAGCAAACCCCTTGCTACCTAGAAAATACAAGACCAGAAAGTAGGTGGTGGAAAAAAAACTGCAGCAAATCATCTTGGAATCCTGTTGCAAGATCATAAAATGTATCGACAAATTAAGCGTCAATATTTTATACAATTCACAGATCTACAACATTGATCAAATGGAGACCCTGACTATCTGGAAATGCATGATTTCAGCCTATCAAAGAAACTAGTGCATGTGTTAAGCTTCAATGTGTAAACATGATACTGTATAATGAAAAACAATCATATAATATTCAAAAAGACACTTTGCATGTTTAATATTACAAAGATAACTTGAGTAGAGTTCTTTTCAATATTATCATAAAGGTGATGCTGATATGCAATTGAGTCTTCACCATTTCCAACCTATCTCCTCAAAACATAAAGATCTTCTCTTTGAACAAACTAATGCAACTTTTGATTCACCAAAGCGAGTACACCATAATCTAATCTCTAGTATTGATTTTCAAGAGGATATAAATCTTCAACCATCGGAGCGCACATTTTCCATTCCCTTGTTCAGAGAATCCTGTATCTTTTTTGCTTCTGCTATTGCCAAACGACTGCTCCACTCCATAATAGATTATTACATAAATTTGTTTGAGGAGAATGAGAAATCGAACCCCCAACTTGTGATCTGTAACAGCTGAAACACAACTGTAACTGCTAATATGAAACACGGCCGTAACTGCAAATCTGGAAATTTCATGTTTAGAGAACCGGCTGTATATCTCAAACCGTTGCTTTTTTTGGCAATTTCCTCGTGGATCAGGTAATTGAGGCCGTTACGCAAAAAACCCATGTTCCATATTTTCAAGATTCATTTCCAGCTGCCCGTACATTGAGATGTGAATCGAGGTGTTCTTATGTGGCACACGTTTTTGGTTAATGTCATTTTGATCATGTGCTGGAGGCTGCCAGCAGTGCTGCTACTGTTAATAAACCATCATCACTAACAGATAGTAAAGATAGTGGAGAAATCAATGCCTTCCTCCCACAAAACATTATTGAGATTGTTTGTAGATTTATTCAATTCCTTCCCTCTTTAGAAGGAGCTGCAACACTCACCTAACTACGCAGCCCAGGAAAGTAATGATCGAATTATTTGTTGCATGTATTTCTCCAAGTTGAGATCTTTTCACAATTACCAACAAGATGAGCGTGTCACCATTTGGTCAAGATGCTCGCCAAGCTGGCCGAGAGAGCTAATTCTCCCATTTCATTATTGCTTTACACAAATTTAATTCAATATGCGATGGATAAAGGTGAGCAGATGGTAACCACTAGAACTAGAAAAGAGAAGATGCATTGCGCCATGTAGTGACTGTTTCAGCGTGGAAATTTATGCACCAGAAATAAACCAGACCGAAAAGACTCGATTCAATTGTGATACAGTTTCAGCTCTTATTATTATTTTTTTTTGGCCCGATCTAGACAATGTGCCTTTAACATGCAGATCTAATTTGTTATTTTCATTGTTGCTGTAGGTTGTTCTAGGATCTTTTTAAGGAATTGCAGGGAATGGAGTGCGCAAATACAGAAAATTTCAGAAATGGTTTGGCTGAGGCATTATTGCAGAGTTAATTTGCAGGCATGACACTGTTGGAGTGTTGTTTCAGCTACAGCTGTTATAGCTGTTGTTCAACTGCAGTCGTTACAGCTGATGTTTCAACATAATGTTTACAGTTTCAGCATGTAAATTTGCAAACCAGTTTTTTTTCCTAATGTTTTATTATTTTTATTTGCAGATCGAAAGATGGACGTGCAAGTTTTTTATTTGTTTCTAAAAAATGTAAAACAAATTGAAATATTTTTTTTTAGCAAATGGATATAAATAATTTGCAAATTAAGGATAAATCGATTAGGCATATTTGCAAACATTAATTTATTTTTTTCCTGGAAATATTAGAAAACATCCTACTTTCTGATCCTCAGATCGCACGAAGTGCATAGGAGAGCATACTTATTCTAGGTGAAAGAAGAAAAAAAAAACTGAAAATAAAATCCTACCTACTCTATGCTAATTAACATTCAGAAAGTAGTTGCGTGTAGTTAAATATCTAGTGTAGCCATTCACGTAACAGTAATAAGAATATATTGTGTGTCAATTTTGCGAATAGAAAGTGAGGATAAACATAAATGTATGAAATTAGTTGTTGTGACTGTGAATTAACTAGAAAAAAAAGAAAAAACTAAATTGTCTTAACCTGGTACTTGCTTGAAACCATTGTTCAATAGGGCTTTCGTAGGCATAGTTGTCCTCACTCAGATCTTGTTGCGACTCCTTGTTGTCCTCCTCAACCTCTTACTTGCATAATTGTTTGTCATCTAATGTGCATGATTCTTCATATGTTAATTCTTCGTTTGTTTCTGGAGGAGTAATTAAGCTCTCGACTGCTTTCAAGATATCCTCTTCGTGAAAAGAGGAGATCCCTACTTTTGCAAGGATCTGAGTGAGCTGTTCCAATATTAAACTCATTGTTAAATCATTTTGAAAAAGGGATTCTTACAGCACCCAAATCTAAATGAAAAAAGAGAAAAATAAAATAGAAACACTCCAGAAAAAAAACACTCTGTACAAAAAAACCATTTCTCTTCACAGCTGCAAAAAACACACTTGCAGGAATTGAAATTTACACTACCACACTTGTAGGAATTGAAATCTACACTACCACACTTGCAGGAATTGAAATCTACACTTCAATCCATCGTGCTTCCCCAGCAACGGCGCCAAAATGTTAGGCGGAAATATTTTCTTGTAATTCCATTGTAGTATTTGTCCAACCATTTAATTTGTCAATCCGAGGTTCGTAGGCTTACGAAGCACATGCAAAGTATATGCAGGACCGAAGTGAAATTAATCTAGTCTAACCCCCTTTGCTAATGGCTAATTTCTAATCTAATTCCCCCTTAATCTAAAACACACAACTGGTAATCTAATGTTGGAAACTGAAACACACTGCTGAAAGTAAATTGCATAAAAGAAAGACAACATATGAAGAGCAACCAAACAACACATGTGAGCTCACATTAACAATAAAGAAATCTTAATTTACATCACACAAATCAATGACAAATCATCAAAACTAGATTATGAACAAAAGCTGAGAATCCCCTTCTCCATATTACAAAGTCAAGAGTAACTTCTACAATTTGAGACTAATATCCTCCTAATCTATGATTAACCTACCAACATATCCCAAAATGAAGAGAGAGCACTCTCTTTTATACGTGAATTTCTTTGAGAAGGAGATAACCATCTCATAATGATAGATCCACTATTCTCTCAACCACTCTCAACTAATTTCCTATTATTACAAAATATGATCCATTCAAATCCTCCACATGTCTCTCACAAATTCTCCACATGTTTCTCATACATCCTAAATAAGATATGCCAATCAAATCTCCATGATCTTCTCCTTGGAATATTCTTTGAATAAATATCTCCATGAAATTGTGGAGATATTCGAGGAGTCTTTCTTTGAATTGATCCTTCCATATTCCTACACATTACAAAGCTCATCCATACTTGAGATACTAGTGAAAAACATGTTATTTTCCAATATTTAATCATAAATTCACTTATAATACTAAAATGAATAAAGTGGAAAATAATAAGATGAAACTCAAGTATATGTATGGAAATGGTATGATGAAAGGTTAATGGGATGATGAAATGTGAGGAATAGCGAAAGGTAAAGTGGATGAAAATATGACATTTCTGAGTCCCAACAATACACAGGTTAAATAGACGATCTTTGAATTGGAATCAACATTGAAAAAAAAATCTAGCTCTATAGTCATAATATAAATGTTACATTAACCTTTAGTAAGATATTTGATTTCTTTTCTCCTTGCAACCACAGTCATGGTGTTGCATACACAACAAATTATATCTTTTGAGTCCTATATAATCTGAAATCAGGAATCGTGTTTGATATGATCAAAACTTGTACAACAAAAATTAGAAAAGAAACGATAAAAACCTTATAAAAATATATAAATGAAACACAAAGGGATTTTAAGCAAATACATTCATTAAACTTCATGAAACATGGGTAAAGTTCCTCAGAATATCAAACATAAATACAACTAGATCATGACAAGATGTCCAAATGGGATACAAAGGTTAAAAAATGGATCTCTGAATTTCAAATCAACAATGAAAACAACAATGTACCTATATAGCCATAATATAAATGCTACACTAACCTTTATTAAGAATCTTTGATTTCTTTTCTTTTGAAACCAAGGTTATGGCGTTGGATACACAACAAAATTAAATATTATGAGTCCTATATGATCTGAAATCTAGATTTTTTTTTTCCTTGGAAAAAGTCGTAATTTTATTTCAAAAATATGAACAAAATTACATTCTGCACATGTAAAGGAATCACTGAGATCCCTACATTGTCACATATTTATTGTCCCAAATTAACATCATATCAGATGTCCCAAACTTAAAACAATACAATGTATACGGCTGTCCATACAACCCGCATATATCCAATTACATATAAACAATTACCGTCAGAGAAAAGAGTGAATGTCCATCGATGATCGACATAAAACAATCAATGTATACGGCTGTCCATACAACCCGCATATAACCAATTACATATAAACAGATACTGTAAACAAAAATGAGAGAAAGTTCATCATTGGTCCACAGAAGCTGAGCTATTTCTCAATTCGGTGTCTCAAAATCTTCGTGAAAAGGTCTGTGATAAAAACTGTAGGTGCCCTCAGGTGAGTGAATAGTAATCCTCCAAGTGCCAAATGCTAATTGCTGCTGCGTCGCTTCTTTGGAAAGCAGATCGACCATCCCATTCCTCTCCTTGTAGATATGTGTAAAAGTAATTTGATTAAATGACTGCTTTAACCGGATCACCTCCTCCAGGATAGGTAATAGTACCATCACATGACAATGTGTGATCTCCTTTTCCCAATCGATAACTAACATGGAGTCGCCAAAAATCTGTAGAGATAGACATCCTTATTCAAGTGCAAATAACATCAGCGGCCTAAGAGACATAAGTTCTGCATAGTTATTTGATCCCCTCCCCAAACCAGCCACCAGATGAAAGTAATGGGACTTAGATTTGAAAAGGACTCCCCCCCCCTCCACATACCGTTTGATGGTCTATTGAAGCTCCATCAAAATAAGCCCACGGCATGGATTTGTCAATCAATTCCACACACACAGGTCGCGTTCTAATCACATGGACAGGTGCCTTGAAGTTTTGGGTAATTGCCACAACTTGTGCCACTACACTCTCCAATGGAACCCTGCAATCTTGAAAGATAATCTTATTTCTGGTAATCCAGATGCCCCAGGCGAAAATACAAGGGAAAGCCCGGATGGATGAGGTCTTTTGTGTTTCCCACCACAATTGGAACACTTCATGAACACCCACACCCTGCCACCCCACATTGAGATCCAGGAATTTGCAAGCATCAGCCCAAACTACCTGAGAATACCGACAAAGTACAAAAAGATGGGAAATTGTCTCATCCGCATCCCTACAAAGTGGACAGAACCCCGGACCCAGTATGAAACGTTTTTGCAGGATGTCCCAGGTTGGGGCCTTATTTTCCAGAATAGCCCAGAAGAGTATTTTAGCTTTACCTGGACACTTTAACTTCCACAGATATTTCCACCACCACACCAATCCCCTGTTATGTACATCCACATTCAGCTGGATATATCCATTCTTTGGGGAGTAGATTCTAGAGGGATGATGATCCCATATAAGTTCATCAATCCTATTGGTCAGTCTAATATTCAAATGTCTTAAGAGCCGAAGATAATCCGCCCAATCCCCTTGCATATCTCCAGGGATCCCAAGTCGTTGTGCAGAGGTCCATCCCTGATGCCAAAGAGTAGATGTTCCCGTATCCTCAATATCATCCAAGAAATGACAGCCCCGAGATGCCAAAAAATTCCTCAATTCCACATGAAGGACAAGACCTCCCCTACAACCAACCCAAGGGTCCAGTCCTATACGAATAAGGCTCCCATTTCCAATCCTCCACACTAATCCAGATCCTACCAAATGAAAATGCTGCACCACCGCTTTCCAAACCACAGAGCAATTTGCCCTTGACTTATTGCCCAGCTTGATCCATTCGAGTAGAGTCAGAGGGGCAATATATTTATGATATACCACTCTTGTCCAGAGACTCTGTGTATGAATAAGTCGCCACGACACCTTGGCCCCCAAGGCTTTTGCGAACAGAAATATATTCTTTAACCCCCATCCTCCCAGTGCTTTTGGGACCACAATTTTTTCCCATCTGACCCACACCAACGCTCGTTTGTCACACTTACCCTTCCAAAGAAAATCAAAACACAACCGGCGGATCTGCTCCAATACTCCTTTGGGAATCCAAACTAGAGATAGCCAATACACCGGAATTGCTTCCAAAACTGATTTAATCAGAACCAGCCTCCCTGCCCGAGAGAGCCATTTATGACTCCATCCATGTAGGCGTTGTTCTAATTTAGCTAATAACCAGTACCAATCAGCCTTAAGATAAGCATTTGGTTTCAAGTGAAAGCCAAGGTACTTTAAGCCATCATCAATATCCAATGTCCTGTAAGGTAGTCTGAGTGCCATACTGAGAATCTCCTGCTCGGTTAAATGCGAACATGTGATTGAAGACTTGTCAATATTCACTAACATACCCGCTGCTACTTGCACTAAATTGAGACCTTCAACCACCTTTTCAATATCCTGTCTTGTGCCATCACAAAAAATCAGAATGTCATCAACAAATAGGAGATGTGTAATATACAATACATATGAAATGGATATGCCTCGAAAGGAGCCATCAGCTTTTGCTTTCAGAATAAAACGACTGAGGCCTTCAACAACAAGGAGAAACAACAGCGGAGAGAGTGGGCATCCCTGTCGTAGGCCCCTTCCTGCATGGAAGAATGGACTAGCAGAACCATTGATCAGTACAGCAAAGCTCACCGTAGTGATGTAGGCCATAATCCATCTGATAAATTCGTAGCAGAAACCTAGGTGAGTTAGAAGCATCCGGATATAGAGCCAACTAACTCTATCAAATGCTTTTGAGAGATCAATCTTGATCACAGCAACCTTCTGTTTCTGCACTTTCAGAGTGTGTAATCCTTCCTGGGCAACACCGATGGCCTCATGAATTTGTCGACCTTCCAAGAAACCAAATTGCTCACAAGAGATATGCTGAGACAATATATGCTTGAGTCTCCTCGCCATAACCTTAGAGATGATCTTATAGATACAATTGCAAAGAGAGATAGGTTTGAATTCATCAAAGCTGTCAGTCTTGTCCCCTTTTGGAATAAGAGCAATAAAGGTCGAGTTAAAAGGACCATGTACAAACCCAGCCTTTCACGATTCTTCCACCACATTCAATAATTCCTCCCCGAAGAAGAATTCTATAGGCCAGCCATCTGGCCCAGGGCTTTTATCTTTCTAAAAGGAATGCATTACCAGCGAGAGCTCAATCGACAACACTTCCTCCATCAACATTCGATTTTCTTCCTCCCCCACAAAACGAGGGAAAAGCTGAGTCACACGTATAACCTCAGCAATAGAGGCCCCAGGTTGTGCAGTGAATAAATCTCCGTAGTGTCTAACTCCCAACTCCGCCAATCCATCAAAACTGGAGACCCGATCCCCTTCAGCTGAAGATAGTTCCCAAATAGAGTTTGTGGATTTTCTCCCTTTTGCATATGCTTGAAAAAATTTTGTGTTCTCATCACCGCACTGAAGCCATATCGCCCTACTTTTCATTCTCCACATCTCTTCTCGCTCACACAGAAGCACATTCCTGCGATGTTCCCACTCCATTAACTCTCCTTTCTGCTGATCATCCATATAGCCCATTCCCTGACAGTGAAGTAGTTTATCGATATTCAACTCAGCAGCCTGCAGATTCTGTTCATCTTTCACCCTTTTTTCATGAGCCCAGAGGATAGTGGCCTCTTTAATTCGCTTAATATTATGATGAAAGTGTGCACCCGCATGCTCCTGTGAATCTATAGGTCGATGAACCCACAGATCCTGAACTAATTTATGAAAATCCTCCTCCTTCAGCCAGCTAGGATTGAATTTGAAAGGACTTGGGGGTTTATTACTTCTGCCTCTTAACTCCAGGAAGATGGGGCAGTGGTCAGATACCCCACCTGACCCTACCCATTGCCTGACAACATCAACCCCTAGTGCCAACACATCAGCCACCAGAAACCTATCCAGTCTTTTAGCCACCCTTTGGTCCCTTGCTCTCTTATTCCTCCAAGTTGGAGTTAACTTGGTTGGTAGTATGCCTAGTAGATCCTTCCTGGCGAAGGCTTGAATGAAATTTTTTTCCAATGAATCCGGAGCAGCCCGAGGCCCCCACACTTCAGAAGACCCCAGTGAAAGATTTAAATCCCCTCCCAGAATCACGTCCCTGCCTTCAAAAAGATTCATACTTAACAAGGAGTCCCAGAATCCAACCCTATTTGAATATGGCCCGTAGATGTTGAGAACCGTGATCAACCTGCCAATCTCAGCATCCCAAAATTCCAAACCGATACCAGAAGAGATACCCCAAGAACAATCATATCTACAACTCTTCACCTTCCACCCCGAGGCCAGTCCTCCAGAGCGCCCCCATGCATCCACTCCTACAAACTTCCATCCTGGAAGCAAAGATTCTAAAGTTCGAACAACATCCTCACTGCCACCCAAAGTTTCTTGCAACAGTAAAACATCCGGTCGATTTAAGTCAACCAACGTCCTAAGGGACGATTTTTTAATGGGACTCGCCAACCCATGACAGTTGAAGGACATTATTTTCATTAGAGACCCCCATCCAGGGCTTTCGCTGCTCTAAGTGCCCACTCAATAGAAGATTGTGTGCCCATCACTAAATCTACTTTAGCCCGATCTTGTGCTTTTGACAAAAGGGATTTTTGTCCCCGCCCCTTTCCCCCAATATTATAAGCCAATGCAGGAAGTCCCTTCCCCCCCGATCCGTCAACAGCAATCTCCCTAGTTCTAAGAGCATAGCGGATACTACGACCCTCAGAACTGATGGAGTGTTTGGTGGATACAATGGACGGCGTGAATACACAGTCCGCATTAGACAACAGACAAGTATCTACAGGACATTGTAAATCAGTACATGCTAGAGGAGGAAGCCCATGACTTCCCCCCCCCAAATCATCAGAGACAGCAAATAAGGAATCAACAGGTGAAAAGAAATGAGACATACCCTGGGGATTCGCAGTTGAACCCCTTCGTATAATGGACATCTCCCGCAGCTCGCTGGTGTCTCGAGTCATTGGAGTCACAGTAAAAGAGGCCCCCACATCAACCGAATCCGCACACCCAATAGTCTCCATTTCTTTGTTCACCAATGGAGGCAAAATTTCCTCTGCTTCATGTATCCTACGGTTGTCAGGTGGTACCACAGTATCAGAGATCACTCCTCGGACAAAAGCTGGCCCACGACCTTCAACCACCACCGCCTGAGGGTTCACCATCAACTTAGGATCAACACATTCATCAACTCCTTCATCGACCAATGGCTTACTAGCCCGAAACGGTAAGGGGCAGCTGGCTACCAGATGTCCATGAGCGTGGCAGCGGTGGCACCTAAACGGCACACCCACAGAATCCAGAAGTTGAACGAAGTCCCCATCCTTGGATTGTACATTAATCTTTGCAGAGAGACCCATCCGAAGGTCGATTTTTACCAAAATCTTTGCCACCGTGTATTTTCCAGTCTCATGATGGGAGTAATCAGAACACACATAATCACCGAGAAAATTCCCAATCTCAGCAAACCGAGTTTCATTCCACAGATACATGGGGAACCCAGGAAGCTTCACCCACAGCGGTTCTGCATCTATTTTCTCTGTTTTAGAGTCGAAAAAGGGGGTCCAGCTTTTAGAATGATAGGGACGCCCAAAATCGACTATTGTCGTCTTAAGACTTCATCAACCTCCCCTTTGTTCAGTAGAATGAAAGAAAACCAACCCTTCGTCAACACCCATATCTCAGGGACTGAAGACACTAAATCCTTCCACTGCTCAGCCGCCCAACGCTGAAGGAAACTGCGACCAAATCTTCTGCCCCAAACATGTCCAACCACAGCTGTGTGAGTGAAATCCTCCGCCTCTTCCATCGTAACATCCACCCCCAACACCAACTTATCCTTTCTCATCCGATCTTTAACCCTCTTCGCAGAATATTTATGAGAATCAACCTTCGTAGAAACCCTTGTTCGATGAATAGGCTCCCTGGCAGAGGTATGTAATTCAAAATGATGCCCATTCCTGTCCTGCGCTACCTCGGGCCCAGAAAAGACCTCTGGCCCCCCGCCTTTCAAGAAGGGTCCAGACAAAGCCCCTGACCCATCCACCTCCGCATTGTCAGCTCCAGCAGCAAGATTCCCTCTATCATGTACCCCATCTGAGGTGTAAGCCACATCCACCTCCATTCCACCCCTGACGTTCCCGCAATTCAGCCAAATCGCCAATCCCTGGCACCGAAATCAGCCAGATCACCTATCCCTGGCACCAGACAAGCATCAACATCATGGACATAACAGTAATCTCATAATAAAAAATCCAAAAACAGCAAGGGACCAGCCCCCAAGCCACAAAACACTCAATTAGCTTTCATCACCACGAACACCTCCAAGAACCCTGCGCATCCCTGAGAGGCCCGTCACACAACTACAGCAAGGGTTCAAGATCGACCACCTGCAATCCCCAGCATTAACTCCTCACGGCACCAAGATCCAATACGCTGCTGGACCAAATCTCACAGCATCAAATGCCCTTGTTTACCGCATGGTTGCACATTCATGTCAAATTCAACATGGTTAAATGGTTTCTTGTATCGATTTCCAATGGATTTTAGCTTCGAGGTCCTAGCAGAAATGGTATTTCATAAACTGAATCCTTCAGTTTGAATAAGGGTTTTAAAAATTGAATAAAATAATGCCTGCGTTTTCCTCTCCGCCAGTTTCCATTTCTATCACAGTAAATCTATCATCGCCTGACATTATCGACCAGATTGCTGGAAAATCAAGTAGATCTCTGCCAATATAGGTGCCAACTACAATGCCAAGAACCGCTCTACAATTCAAAGAAAACCCCCACACTTTCACCCTCGCGCTCAATGGCCCGAGCCCGATCCAAGGAGAACAACTCCAGGGGGAAATCTCTCCACGAGCTCAGATAATGTCTGCACAAATCTACAACGCTACCTCAGTTCTAAAGCAGTTCTTGGAGCAAATCTCCCAATCATCTGAAATCTAGAATTGCGTCTGATATGATCTGAAATTGTACAACATAAATTAGAAAAGAAATGATACAAGCCTGATAAAAATATATAAATGAAACAAAAATGGATTTTCAGCAATTTCAATCATTAAACTTCATGAAACTTGCGTAAAGGTCCTTAGAATCTCAAACACCAATACAACCAGATCACGACAAGATGCCCAAAAGGGAAACAAAGGTTACATAGGTGATCTCTGAATTGGAAATCAACAGTGAAAAAAACAATCTATCTCTATAGCCATAATATAAATGCTACACTAACCTTTAGTAAGAATATTTGATTTATTTTCTCCTTGCAACTAGGTTTGTGATGTTGCATAGACAACAAAGTTAAATCTTATGAGTCCTATATGATATGAAATCTGGAATCGACAGCCAATATGATATGAAATTGTACAACATAAATTAGAAAAGAAATGATACAATCCTTATAAAAATATATAAATGAAACAAAAAGGGATTTTCAGCAATTAGATTAATTAAACTTCATGAAACTTGGTTAAAGGACCTTAAAATCTCAAGCATAAATACAACCAAATATTTTTTTAAAAAAGTATAACCTCTAGCAAACAAATAAAAACTTATCTTACTAATTGACCGCCATCATCCATTATCGTTGTTTAGAAATTTTCCATGCAACCCGAAATGATTTGATATGGAATCATGGTCCATAGGATTTAATCAAGGAATTTTTTTATGTACGGGATCTAGCCTAGGGTTCATAGGGTAAGTTTTCTTGCTATTTTTTCTCAAGAGGGACCTGGTATGTTAACAAGGTTATCTTACAACATTTGTGAGTGAGGTCAACTTCAGGACACAACCTATTTTGATCAAAGTTTTTCTGGGTAAAATCAAAATGGGGCAAAAATTCACAGAATTTTTTTTATTATTACTGGTGCACATGAAAAATTCAAAATTGTTAGCTAACTGTACATCATTATACGTGCAAGATCATTAACCACACTAACTTACCTCACATTGTTTTGCATGGAATTAGAAAATATTTCCGGTGGAATTCCAAGTCTGATCGGCTAAGTGATTAACAACGCTAATTACATTTTAATTAAATTCTAATCCATTTCTTATTTAGGATACATTTAGGGCGTGGTTGTTTCTTATGATGGATATGAATTACTAGCCCAAAAATAAAACTCTAATAATCACAGAGATTGATTACTAGAGTGAAATTATGTAGCCACATAGAAGGTATATAGGCCAATGAATGAAAAGGATCAACAAATATAAAGATATAAGTAACAAGTTCAGTGATTCTACAGTTATAATTAATATAGGTGTGGAGATAGAAGGCATCATTATCTTGCTCAAAGATCTACTATACTTCAATATTATAAAGGAAAAATTCATAAAAATTTAATCTTTGATATCCTTCCAAGGGAACTTATCGAAACCGAAAAATGTAATCCTACTATGATTCATTATACAATTCTAAAACAGTATTTCCTATACATAACTCGAAGGTCTATATCTCATTCAGTACCTAGGTATGGATCTCTATCACTAAGGTCGTGATATGAATCTGTTGCAACTATGATCTCTGCTAAAGGATTTACCGCTAAAGTGTCATCACTTAAAATGAGAATACACAACTTCCTTTGAACGTATTGCTACATTGAAGAGACTTTAGTGTATGCCTACCAGACGTGGCTTGCCTAGATAGCATGGCTTCCATACGTGCCAAGCCTATTACTCACCTAAGTTACACGTTGTTATGCAACACATGCCTAGCATAAATTGTCATTGAGATGAGATTTATTTTTTATAGTGAATTACATCACACGTACACAAACATCGATGATTTCAAATGAATGGAAAAATTAGAGATAAGCATGGATATATATATATATATATATAACGATGCCCTAAATACAAAGGATATTTGATTCACGTGACAGTGACCTATCCTTCTTGTCACTTGGCATAATTGGAAATGGTATATTCCACTAAAGACACAAATGGCAAGCATGCATATAAGACAAACCACTAAGGCATTGGTATATCACTTTACAAACTTAGTCTATGATTTAATTTGTTTTGCAACTCACCATTTAGTAATTCTAGGTAAATAAACTTATTTGTTGGGAGATATCATCTCCTCAAATGTTAGCTATTAGAGGAAATGGGTTCACAAAAAGGATTGTGGAAGAGTTGTACCAAGGTGATCAACACAATACAAGAATTATGGTGAAATGATAGTGCATGTAGAAACAAAACTCCTCTCTCTCTCTCTCTCTCTCTATATATATATATATATATATATATATATATATATATATATCCCTCCTCCTTCTCTCTCTCTCTCTCCCTTCATGCCCACCTCTCTCTCTCTTGTTGGGATTCTAGGGTCCTAAGGGTAAGGGATTTTTACGTGCTATAGCTCTCTGACATACTTGCATGGTCCAATAGTAATGCTCAATCCAATGTCTTAGGGAACTAACTAAGGATCTCAACCTTTCCCTTAATCGTACTACTCGACTACCCATGTACTGGAGACTAATATTCTTGAGTGTTGTGCTCAGTGCCACTATAAAATAAAGATGGTTGATTGGATTATCTAAAGCGAGTTTTAAGTTTCCTAGGGGACTTTTGATATACCTGAGGGTACATGGAAGTGAAATTCAATATATAGGTGTTGTTTGTGTTGGAATATGGAATGATGAATTATGTGGTATTGTTAGTGAAACATAATCAAAAGGAATAAAATAACTCTAATATTATAAAATAGAGTTATCCCACATGCATCATGTAATTAAATCTTTTATAACGATTCTGTATATAAGAGAGGTGGAAAACTATTTATCCCACATATGTTATTGTCAAGCACTCTATTTGCAGATAATTAAATATCAAACATACAGAGCATATGAAATTTATTGTCAACCCGAGAAAGTCTTTTTATTTCAAAGGATAAGTGCACAATATATGCTTAAACACAAAACCATTAGAAATGAATACTTTTACCTTCGATCATCCATATTCATCCCAAGAATCTATGCAATCCCAAATGCCTTCTAATTGCTATACTATAATCCTTTTCTATTATGCACCAGGAAGAAATGATATCAGATCTAATCAACAATTGCAGAAAGGAAATCTCATTCGTATTCTAAAATAATCACTCGTCTAATCTGGTCAAGCTGGAAATCATAAAACATGAACTGAACATTACTCTAAAATTCAAATGAAAGGAACTGAAGCAACTGTTCTAAGAAACTAAATTGTGAAATAAAGATCAATCAACACATAACAGGAAAGCCAATTTATAAGAACATCTGGGATCACGTCTCAACTATAGGATGAACACGGCAGTGTGAACAGAAATTGAAATGTATAAAATAAACCTGACTCAGTCGACTGATATTCTATACCATTCACCAATCTTACAGAATTATAATCTTTTACTGAAAAATCCACACAACAAGTATTGCTGCTGCGCACAAAAGAAAGAACAAAACATCACACAACAAGAAAGATGAAATACTAATTTAACTCAGCAATCTCTGTGGAAGACGGGCCCAGCCTTCACATAGAGACGCTGGTTGAACAACACTCTTCTTAACTCAGAAGTAACCCCTTATATTAACAGAAGAATGAGTACACAGTTGGCTTGGCTGCTAATACAAAAATAATTTAATTGTTGCTGTCCAACCCCTCGGTCGAGGCAATTCCCCATATATATACATACAAATTGCAACATCTAAACCTATAATTGGGCAGCCATGAAGATCTCTGATCTTCAGGCGCCCTAAATAATCTAGCTGTTACAATGCGTGGCAGAACTGAAATATCCAAATATAAGAGAGTTATCAATTGCCCCAAGAGTGGCGGTCCTTCCAGCTCACAGCTGGACTCGAGCAGTGACATACTTAAGATAGCCATTTCTGTTACAGCTGACCCGTCACGACTGTGCCTTGATTGACGATACGAGCCCCAAGGAACCTTCTACAAGCAATGAACGTCCCTTCCTTCGTGACTTGTTCAGCTCCGATCTTCCTGCAGTCTATTTGTCTCACTACCTTCATAAATCGCATCATGTTAGCACAAATTAAGAGATGCACAGCTTTAATCATCACAATCATAAGTATTAATACAATAAAACAATAATCGGCCATACCTTGGTAATTTGGGGAATAAGATAAGGACAATAAGTCGAATTGCCAAGGTAATTGGTGTAAGACAAGGGAAGGGAAGATGATAAATGATGGTAAAAAAGGGCCAATTCTGGGCTCAACATCTCCCCCCAACTACCCTGTTGCATGTCCTCATGCAACAACCTACATCTGAATCTTGAACTGAACTCTGTCCAGGAGAGAGGAAGGAATGTAGGTAAATCAGGCATCTCATCTATCTTTTTGAAAGGCTTCTGTGAGCAATCCGGCCTCTTCCAACTTCACTGTTTCCCTTCCACTGCTACTTACTGATATCTGGGAATGCACTTGGTGTGGTGGGAATCTTTCTGCAATTCTCTTATGCTATGCCTGGGGAAGTTGAAAAGAAATCCTCAATCTGAATCCAACTCAATGACATCTCTAGGAGGTGGAAGCACTGGTTCTTGTGGGACAGTGTCTTCCTGCGCATCTAATGTCAACAGGAGAGTTGCTGGTTCTTGTGTAACAGCAACATCCTTTAACCCTTCTTCAGCAGCTACCTTTATTGCTTTTGGAGACACTGGTTCTTGTGTAACAGTGTCTTCTTTGTCCTTCTGCTGCTGAGACTGGGTATCCTTTTCAATTTGCAGCTCCTCCTCCAAGATTTCAGTGTCACCTGAGCATGGTGTCTGTACCTGTTCATCTTCACTCCACTGTGTATCAGGAATGATATCCACTCCCAGGTTATCTCCCAACTGCAATTCAGGAGTTCTTGCTGCAATTTCCAAGGATGTTGGTTCTTGTGTAACAACATCCTGGCTTACCTCTTCATCCTTCTTTTGCTGCAGCTCTTCTTCTATAAGTTCTGTATCATGGGAGCTCTCTGGGGTTACAACCCAGAGTTCATCATTAAATGCCAGAGTATCCTTTGTCCCAGCTTCTTCTCCTGTCTGCTCAGCCGGTTGGACAGTCATATTCAGGGTTGCTGGTTCTTGTGTTGCAGCATCCTGTTCCAACTTAACACTGTCCTGCCTTTCCGTTTCTTCTTCTAAAATTATTGTGTCCTGTGAACGTTCTGAGGTTACAGCATAGAATTCTTCACTACCCTCCAGAGTATCCTTCGGCTCCATGATCTCTGTATCGTGGGAACATTCTGGGGTCTCACTATATTCTTTTATAAGCTCCAGAGCATCCTTCATTCCCAGTTCTTCTCCCATCTGTTCTTTAATTTCTATGTTGTGGGAGCATTTTGGGGTTGCCATACATTCCTTATAAATTTCCAGGGCATCCCCCACTCCAAGTTCTTCTCCCATCTGTTCTATAATTTTTGCATCATGGGAAGTGGCAGCTGCAGCAAGGATGTTTAAAGGTGTTGGTTCTTGTGTAACAGCACCTTCTTTCTCCACTGCTTTCCCTTCTGTGGCTACAGGCTGTTGTGCTGAATAGGTGCTAAGTAAAATTTTATGGCCTGCTTCCTCAAAGATCTCCCCACAGGTGGGGCAGAGTATTCGCTCATCCTTTTCTCCAGCTCCAGCAGAAGCTGATTCCTCCACTTGGTCTGCAGCCTCTATTAATGTGTACATTTTTCTTCCACCCTGCTTTCTGCAGGTTTCCTTCCACGTTTCCAGCTCCCTTCTAAGTGCTTGGAGGTCCTCTTTCAGCATTGCATTCTCATACAAGAGTCCCTCAATTCCAGGTTCTTCTTCCACTGGCTTTTGTGGAGCATCCCTCGGTTTTGGTGTAAGGATTGGGGGTTCAACCTGTGTTTCTAAGGTTGCCCATTTTTTTCTAGCTGCCTCTGCTGCTGTGATTGATCGAGTTCGTTTCCTTCTGATTGGTGCCACTAAATCAAACTCATTGGTGGCCCTCTTCCTTTTCTGTGGCATTTTCTTTTGTGACTTTCCTTTTTGTGGTGTTTCTTCTTGTGGAGCTGGAATATAAGGGGGCAATACTGAGGTTAAAGGAATATTTCCCTGCCCCTCATGCTGTTCTTCTTCAATCACAGCTCCTCCTCCTACCCACTCCAGTGAAGACTCGATTGTGACCAGCTCAACATCTTCTTCCATTGCTCTGGCTCCGTCATCTTCAGGTTCCATTGTCGCAGCCTTTGATGTTGCTCCAATTTCACCTTCTGCTGTCGGAGCTGCCCTGTTATCTAGGTTTTCCACGAGGGTTTCATCTACATTGTCGCCGGATGGCTCTGTTTGTGCTTCCCCTCGCTCTCCTTCAACTGCAGTGTCGTCCCCCACTGATTCTGCTTGTGCTGGGGATTCATACACCTCGAACGGCTCTGCCTGTGCCTCGGGTTGTTCTTTCTCTGTGGTTTTACCCACCCCTGATGGTCCTGCCTGTGCCCCTGGTTGTTCTTCCTCTGTGGTTTTACCCACCCCGGATGGTCCTGCCTGTGCCCCCAGTTGTTCTTCTTCTGTTTCATCCCTCCCCCCAACTTCACTGGAGGAACTCCGGTCCTCCTGTTGTGGCGGAACCGGTAATTGCTGCAATGGGATGACCCGCAAGGGAACAGGTTGCTGTGGTCGGGTTACAAATTGTTCCCATGTTATATTATGTTGGGCAAGGGTTCTTATAATAATTAACTTAATGAGGCCATGGTGGGTGAGAGAGGACAATGGATGCTTTGCAGACTGAACAAATGTGGCCATATGACGCAAGTCGTGCAATAAATAAAATGGAATATTCAACAAAATGCCATGGCGGAGATGAGAAAGCAAAGGAAGTTCAGAGTTGTACACAGTTTGGTATCTACCTTCGCAGGTAATGTATTTCTTGAGGAAGATAGCAACCTGGTCCCATGGCTGCGGCAGTGACTTCAGCGCAATCCCTCTCCTGGATGCTTCAACTTGCTCCCCTGGAAGTAAAAATTCTTCTCGTGCAACCGTTGCAGGGACTCGACGGTTGAACCAAGGTTTTCCCACCATCGGGATAGCTGTAACCTCAGATATAATCACCTCAGAAACATCTATACACAGCCCCCACACCATGGAGTGTGTTTTAGTAAGATTCAAGGCAAATTGCAGGGCTGCGTCCCGATCGAATCCGTCCAATAGCTCAAAGAACTCGACCCAGCCAACAGCTTGAAAAATGGCCAGAACTGGCAGATTCCGTCTGAGTTCCCGGGTATTGAAAGGTTCATGGCGAACTGGAATGCCCATGGTCCTGGCTGCAAGATGAAACTGCTATTCGACAAGGTACAGGATCCCAGAATGGAAGTTGCAGCACAGAGAATGCACGAATCGTTGAGCGGGGACGTTGAGCGAATGAGCTAATTCGGAAAGTTAAGCACAGAGAAGAGTTTAAAATTTTCATGCCGAATTGGGGAAGGTGGCGGTTATTAGTATTACATCGTACGAGGGAAAGGTTTAATCAGGTATAAATGGTGGTACGAGTGAAGGTACGGCCAATCTCATTTAAATGATATCAATACTTAATCACGTGATAAATGAAAGCCATACCTCATAAAACTGTGCGTCGGAAGGCTGCGGAAACTGATGGAGCATGCAGTTGGTGACGTCACGGAGCCGAACGCGTGCACAGTCAGCCATGGGATCATGATGAGTCGGATAAGTCACTAATTTCTTTCGCCGGTGAAACACAAGCCATCGCATCCTGGGGGTTGGAATGATGAGTTCGCCGGCATGACTGGGATGAATCAGCATCATGATTAGCAGGTTGAAACAATTCTTCTGTTAACACGGGAGTTACTACTGCAAGTTGCCAAAGAAATGATAACGCGGCCGATGAAAAAGCTTGTTGCAGCTGGAGGGAAAGAAGTTGCAGCCGCCGGAAAAGAATTCACGGCAGCCGGAAATTTTTTTACGATATCAGGGAAAATTACGGCTGTCATGGAAAAGTTTTACGGCGGCGGAAAAAAACTTACAGCTGGCGAGAAAAGATTTTACGACTATGGGAAATATGTTGCAGCCGCTGGAAAGAAATGGTAGCTACCGGGAAATGATGTGGCAGTGATTTGGTCAATGAGGTGGCAGCCGCTGAGAAATAAGGTGGCAGCTGCTGGGAAATGAGGTGGCAGCTGCGGGAAAAAGATGTTGCAGCTTCCAATGTTGCAGCCGCCGAAGTTACAGCCGCCGAAATTGCAGCTGTCGGAAAAGATTTGACGGCTGACGGAAGAAGGACATTACGGCTACCGGGAAGTGAAATGGCCGTGGCTGGTAAATGGAGTGGCAGCGGCTGGAAAATAGAATGGCAGCTGCGGAAAATGAGATGGCAGCCGTGGGAAATGAGGTGGCAATAGCTGGTGAATGAGGTGGCAACCATGGGGAAGATGAGGTGGCAATAGCTGGTGAATGAGGTGGCAACCATGGGGAAGATGAGGTGGCAGCCGCGGAAACTGGAGTTGCAGCCGCCGATGTTGCAGCCACTGATGTTGCAGCCGCCGATGTTGCAGCCGCTAATGTTGCAGCCACCGATGTTGCAGCCGCCAATGTTGCAGCTGCCGAAATTGCAGCTGTCGGGAAAGATTGACGGCTGACGGAAAAAGGGCGTTATGGCTACCGGGAAAAGGAGAATATGGTTGCCGGAAAAGGATATACAGCTGCCGAAAAATATGTTGCAGCTGCCGGAAAATATGTTGCAGCTGTCGGATTTTTTTTTTTTAAGAGCAAGGACGACACAGGGAGATTTTCCTTAACGGGCCCAAACTGGTCGTTCTCCTGGCGCTTCCCTGAAAATTTTTGAAAGACGACAGCAAACAAAGAGATCAAATGCAACAAAAAAAACGACAACTATACGCTACAGCAATAAATTATTTATGTACAGCAAATACAATTTTCAGTTTAAGGTTTGGCAAAGGTAGAGAAAAGTTCCTGCTCTGGTGCCATTTGATAGTCTGGATCAGCGGTAATCTGTGAAATGAATGCATTCTTCGAAATGGGCTTCCGATACAGTCGCAGTCTGTGGCCATTAGCAAGTAATGGTATACGGTTTTCATCAATGGTAACCAAGCGAACAGTGCCGTTGTCAAATACCCTGTCAACCAAGTACGGACCCAGCCATCTTGTGCGTAATTTTCCTTTAAAATCCTTCTTGAATCTGGAGTCGTATAATAGTGCCCAGTCTCCTTCACGGAAGATTTTCTATTTGATGAATCGGTCATGCCAACTAGATCTCTGTTGCTGAAGCAGCACAGTCTGGTCTACTGCAGCTAACCGTTTCTCATCCAATTCATTTAATTGATTCAATCTTCTTTTCTGGGCTTCTGTTACATCCAGGTTCATTTCAATGGCTGTTTTCAGGGTCTTGATCTCAAATTCAATTGGAAAGATGGCACTCTTTCCATACACCAGATCATAGGGAGAAAAGCCCGTGGTGTTGCGCCAAGTTGTGCGATATGCCCACAGTGCTTCTGGAAGCCTGTCAGCCCAATCCCTTCGATGGCTTTTAACTGTTTTAGTAAGGATTGCTTCGATAACTTTATTAGTGCTTTCCACCTGACCATTGGCCTGGGGATGATAAGGTGAAGCTATCTTGTGCTGCACATGATACTTCCGGAGCAAGGATTCAAATTGGTGTGAAATAAATTGTGGTCCTCCATCGGTAACTACTTCCTTTGGTACCCCAAAACGGGTAAAAACTTCACTGTACAGGAAATCAATCACCGCCTGGTCATTTGCCTTAGCCAAAGCTACAGCTTCTACCCACTTAGTCATGTAATCTGTACACACCAAGATGTAAACCTTCTGTTTGGAAGGAGGGTTGATAGGACCCACAAAGTCCAATGCCCATCTATCAAACGATTCTAGTACCACTTGGGGCTGCAAAGGCATCTGATCTGTCTTATTAGGTTGGCCCATCCTTTGGCAGCTGTCACAGGACTGAACATATCTTTTAGCGTCTCTGAACAGTGTCGGCCAATAATAGCCCATCCGCAACGCCTTATGCCCTGTTCTTTTGTCTGCAAAGTGTCCTCCGCAAGGTTCATCGTGACAGGCCTTCAGTATATGAAAGATCTCGTCTTCCCTTACACATCTTCTAATTTCAAGATCAGGTCCTGTGTAAAAGAGATGGCCTTTGAGCCAACAATACCTGGCACTTTGCTGAATAATTTTTCTTTTCTCTCGTTTAGACATATGTGGCGGAAGCTTCCCTGCAACCAAATAGTTAGCAACGTCTGCATACCAGGGTGAATGAGCTGAGAGTGCGAATAAATGTTCATCCGGGAAAGCATCCTCAACAGGTGAACTGTCATCACTGTTAGTAAATTGTGATAAAAAATCAGCAACAACATTTTCTTTTCCAGGTTTATCTATAATAGTAATATCAAATTCCTGTAATAATAAAAGCCACCTGGTTACTCTGGCATTAGTGATAGGTTTATTCATTAAATACTTAATGGCAGAGTGGTCAGTATGCACAAATGTAGGATACCCAGTAATGTAATGCCGAAACTTATTAATAGAATAAACAATAGCAAGGAATTCTTTTTCAGTAACAGTATAATTTAGTTCAGCAGGGGCTAAGTTTTTACTAACATAATAAATAGCATAAGGTACTTGACCATCCTGCTGTCCTAGTACTGCTCCAATGGCCGTATCAGAAGCATCTGAAGAAATGTGGAAAGGTATGGTCCAATTAGGTCCCCTTAAAATAGGGGTTGTGGACAGTTTCTCTTTAAGCTTATCAAATGCTGTCTGGCATGCTGTACTCCATACAAACTGTGCGTCCTTCATTAACAATGAAAACAAAGGAGAAGCAAGTTTGGAGAAGTTTTCTATGAATCTCCTGTAATACCCAGCATGTCCCAGAAAACTTCGCACCTCTTTCTGAGTTGAAGGAGTTGGTATATTTTTTATCACCTTAATTTTTGAAGGATCCACTTGAATACCATCAGTAGAGATGAAATGTCCTAATACCACCCCCTCACTCATCATCATGTGGCATTTTTCAGTGCTTAGTGAGAGGCGAGCCTGTTCACAGCGAATTAAAACTTTCTTTAAATTTTCCAGTGCTTCCTCAAAATCCCTGCCATAAGGAGTAAAATCATCCATAAAAACTTCCATGCTATCATTTACCAATTCAGAAAATATGCCAATCACAGCTCTTTGGAACGTTGCAGGTGCATTGCACAATCCAAAGGGAAGCACCCTGTAGGCGAACGTTCCCCAAGGGCAAGTGAAGGTGGTCTTATCCTGATCCTCTGGAGCAATCTGAATTTGATTGTACCCACTGAACCCATCCAGGAAGGAGAAGAACTTCTTCCCAGATAGGTTATCAAGTACCTGGTCAATAAAGGGTAGAGGAAAATGATCCTTTTGTGTAGCTTTGTTAAGCTCCCTATAATCGACACAGACTCTCCATTTACCATTTTTCTTGGGTACAATTACAAGTGGGGAGACCCACTCACTATCTGAGATAGGATAGATAAATCCTGCTTCCAATAGTTTCTGGATTTCTTCCTTCACTATATCCCTCAGATTGGGGTTCATGCGTCGTTGGGGTTGACAAACAGGCCGGGAGTCGTTTTTAATATAAATATGATGAGTGCACAGACTGGAAGGAATACCCTTCATGTCTGTATACTCCCAGGCGAATGCCCCCTTACGTTCCTTCAAGAGATTTGTTAGGTGCATCTGTTCTTCTGAGGAGAGACCAGGGTTGATGTTCAAAGTTTTTCCAGGCTCTACCTCAATAGGAATGCTTCTCGAGTTTTTCAAGACTGGGATTATGTTTGTGTCATTGACTAGTGCTTCCTCCGTAAGCTGTTCTTGTTCTTCTTTACCGAGGGTACTGTTCAGGAGTTGATAAACTTCCTTGTCTACTGAAGCAGGTTCGCTAATGAAATTATTAATGGCATCGTCTTCTGTTTCATTTTTGAAGGTTAGTGCCTTCCCTATTGTTAGTAATGGCTGAACATCTTCCTCCTCTTCCTGTTCTATCCAAAGGGAAGTTTCAGCTTCTAGACTCGGCCGTGCTGGAGGGTACAGGGTGAGGTTTTTGGTTTCCATACCATCAGATATAGTCATAGATCCTGATCGACAGCTGATGCAAGCATCAGCTGTAGCCAACCAGGGCCTCCCCAAGATCAATGGGTGTCCCCCCAGCTGTGATTTTGGTTGTAACACCAGAAAGTCGGCAGGGTATTCCCATGAGTCTACTGAAATAACAAGGTCGTCCAAAATCCCTTCGGGTCTGATGGTGGATCTGTCTGCCAATTCTAAGATAGTAGGGGTCGGTCTAATATTGGTGAATCCGAGCTTCTTTACAGTCTCCATTGTTATAACATTGATCGCAGCTCCTAAATATACTAGTACGTTGGGTATCTGCGTTTGTCCTATGTGTACTGTGACAGTAGGATTGCCGGGATCCTCATACTTGGTTATAGGGGTTTTTCCAGTCATTAAAGCGGATAAATTCCCTATAACATGAACAGTAGGGGGATCTCTGGGTTTCCTTCCCGGTCTTTTAGTGCACAGGTCCCGAACAGTTCTAGCGTAAATAGGTACATCTTGAAGAGCTTGTAAAAGGGGAATCTTAACATAAAGGTTCTTCAATTCTCCTAAGAGATTGAACTGAGGTTGCCCCCCTCTTTGTGGCAGCATCAATCTCTCAGGGTATGGTGGTTGCCTTACCAGCTGGGTAGGCTGCGTGTTATCCACTTTATCGTTTAATGTTTCAGCCGTCCCATCTGAGGGATGCTCAGCTCCTTCAGTGATAGGAACCGGATCAAATGGATGCTGGGAACTCTCTTCTTTGTCATACACAGATGGTGGAATATTTTCTGAAGTTACACGTTCTACTATCTTTCCATACCGTAAGCGAATATCATTACAAGGTACAGGGGAGAGAGAGTAGGCCGGCATATTGAGAGCTTCCAATTGCTGGACTGTTTTATTATTTGGGTTAGGGTTAGGTTGGGCAGGCAGCTGAGGTCGTATTGGTATGTTAGGCACATGATTATTTTGCAGCTGCAGCTGCGACTGCTGAGGTGGGTATTGAGGATATTGATGAAATTGAGGATATGGAGGATACGGTAACTGTTGAGGTGGAGGTGGTTGAGGGAACTGGTTCCCAGGATGGAAGTTCCTCCATCCAGGAGACCATGAAGTAGGTTGATGAGGTGGCTGTGTCCAAGGACTCCATGAATTATAACCTTGCATCGCAGGTTGAGGGGAATTCCACTGAGCATAATTCGAAGGGAATTGTGTATTCACATTTTGCATATTAGTATTCCAATTATTCAAATTATTCAAAAATGGAAATGAATCGGGAGACATACCTTGATTCCGGGGCTGCCAGGGTTTCTTCTGTGCAATGAAGTAGGCTGAATCCACCTCTGGAGTTGATGCCTGCAGAACAGCCTTCACTTGGGGCAATGTGGGGCATTCTTTCATATCATGGTTCAGCTCGCACAGCTGACACACTTGTACTTTATCAAGAGGGCATTCTTTCAGTGGATGAGTCTTTCTACACCGGGGACAAAACACACCTAGTGTGAGATCCTCCACTGCCTGTCTTTGCTTGGCCTACAAGACATCAATCTCTGAAGAGATAGAGCTCATCATTTCTGTTTTAAAATTTTCAAGAAGATTGCCTATCTCTGCCCGTGTAGCTCCCCCATTGGATGACTTCTGAGTTCTGTCGAAGACATCATGTTCCAGCTTATTTCGTTTATTCTGCTTGTTATGCCTAGAAGATCCCCTGGAGTATCTCTTACATAATTCCACAATTGTCTCAAAGGGTTCTTTAGAGATATCTCCCTTTCCTAATAAATTTAGCATGTCTAAACAATCGTCCCTGATCCCTCGAAGCAGGATTATCTTAAGCACATCTAGTCCCATGTTCGTCTGCCCAGCTCTCTGCACATTGTACAGCAACCTCTCTACAAAATCCTCCAAGCTTTCATCCTCCTTCTGTACCATCTTGAATAACTCCTCCCTTTTGTCCCTGGTGTTGCAATATTCTTGATATTTTTCCAGGAACACTTGCTTCATCTTATTCCAATTAGCAACAGTCCCTCCCCCAAGGCTCATGAACCATCGTAATGCATTGTCCTTCAGGGTGGCAGGAAAAAGCTTTAACTTTTGAGCATCTGTGACATAATCATAGCTGCGACAGAGGATATCGAATTCAAAAAGGAATTCATCTGGATCCTCTGCCGCCCTGCCATGGAAGCGGGGTAACACCGACGGTGAGATGTTTTTCATAGGAGCTGTCCCCTCGAGCTGCTGTATTGGGAATTGCAATGTAGCCATAGTTTCTGGCGAGGAATCGACTTCATGATGGTATTGTACCACTGCTTCTTCCTCTCCGTTCTCAGTTCTGTTATTCATCTTTTCTTCTGTATCTTCTCCTTCGTTTGTTTCTTTATTCCTTACCTCAGTCGTAACAGCTGCGTATTCTTCAATTGTAACAGCTGCGTATTCTTCAATTGTAACAGTTGAATCAGCCGTTCCTTCTTTAGCAGGAGTATATGCAGGAATCACAGCTGCTCCTGTATCTTCTACTGTAGATCCTGATGTTGGCGCTCCAGGATCAGCAGGGCCTCTTTTGATAGGAGTCTCCTGTTGACGAGATCTGACAGCTGAATCAGTTTTGTCAACAAGGTCGTCGATGAATGTTCTTCTGCCCAGCGGTGGACCTCGACCACGACCCGAACCACCTGTACTGTTAGTAATTTGTGGGGTTTTGGGGGTTGGGAGGTGATCGTGTTTTACCCCCCTCGTATTCATGCGAAGCAGATCATTTCAAAAACAACCAAAAAGACTGACTAAAAGCAATTATCAGATACGACTAATGACTAGTGTTTAATTTTCATCCTTCCCCGGCAACGGCGCCAAAATGTCAAGCACTCTATTTGCAGATAATTAAATATCAAACATACAGAGCATATGAAATTTATTGTCAACCCGAGAAAGTCTTTTTATTTCAAAGGATAAGTGCACAATATATGCTTAAACACAAAACCATTAGAAATGAATACTTTTACCTTTGATCATCCATATTCATCCCAAGAATCTATGCAATCCCAAATGCCTTCTAAATGCTATACTATAATCCTTTTCTATTATGCACCAGGAAGAAATGATATCAGATATAATCAACAATTGCAGAAAGAAAATCTCATTCGTATTCTAAAATAATCACTCGTCTAATCTGGTCAAGCTGGAAATCATAAAACATGAACTGAACATTACTCTAAAATTCAAATGAAAGGAACTGAAGCAACTGTTCTAAGAAACTGAATTGTGAAATAAAGATCAATCAACACATAACAGGAAAGCCAATTTATAAGAACTTCTGGGATCACGTCTCAACTATAGGATGAACACGGCAGTGTGAACAGAAGTTGAAATGTATAAAATAAACCTGACTCAGTCGACTGATATTCTATACCATTCACCAATCTTACAGAATTATAATCTTTTACTGAAAAATCCACACAACAAGTATTGCTGCTGCGCACAAAAGAAAGAACAAAACATCACACAACAAGAAAGATGAAATCCTAATTTAACTCAGCAATCTCTGTGGAAGACGGGCCCAGCCTTCACACAGAGACGCTGGTTGAACAACACTCTTCTTAACTCAGAAGTAACCCCTTATATTAACAGAAGAATGAGTACACAGTTGGCTTGGCTGCTAATACAAAAATAATTTAATTGTTGCTGTCCAACCCCTCGATCGAGGCAATTCCCCATATATATACATACAAATTGCAACATCTAAACCTATAATTGGGCAGCCATGAAGATCTCTGATCTTCAGGCGCCCTAAATAATCTAGCTGTTACAATGCGTGGCAGAACTGAAATATCCAAATATAAGAGAGTTATCAATTGCCCCAAGAGTGGCGGTCCTTCCAGCTCACAACTGGACTCGAGTAGTGACATACTTAAGATAGCCATTTCTGTTACAGCTGACCCGTCACGACTGTGCCTTGATTGACGATACGAGCCCCAAGGAACCTTCTACAAGCAATGAACTTCCCTTCCTTCGTGACTTGTTCAGCTCCGATCTTCCTGCAGTCTATTTGTCTCACTACCTTCATAAATCGCATCATGTTAGCACAAATTAAGAGATGCACAGCTTTAATCATCACAATCATAAGTATTAATACAATAAAACAATAATCGGCCATACCTTGGTAATTTGGGGAATAAGATAAGGACAATAAGTCGAATTTCCAAGGTAATTGGTGTAAGACAAGGGAAGGGAAGATGATAAATGATGGTCAAAAAGGGCCAATTCTGGGCTCAACAGTTATGGGATGTAAATATTCCATACCTCTTGGTATATAATAAAGGTTAGGGGGATCCTTTGGGAATATTGTGTTGATAAGTTGATATGTGGTGATTATCTTTGTAATACTCTGGGATATCATATGTAGAGTGGATCTCAAGTTGTAACGTTGGAGATATTTTGAGGAATAAGAAGATTTTTCCCTTCCCGTGGTTGTTTCCCTATTTGAGATTTTACCATGTATATCTAGTGTTCTCTTGTTTATTCTCTTATCTCCATTTTTATTCATGATATTTGTTGTTTGATTAGATAGAAGGCTAGAATATATCATACAATGCATGTTTTACATTGCTGTATGTGTTTCCCATATTCTTAATATTATAATAGTCTGATATGATACTACTCGAAGGGGTATTAATAGAGGTTACAACAATGTCCAACAAATGTAACTAAGTACCAATTGTATTCTCTACATGTATGCTTCCCCAACAACAAGTTTACCCACTGAATTACATATCATTGTGTTATTTATAAGCATCAAAACACGTCTCTAGCCTAAAAAAAAATATTTCAGCTTAGGAAAGTACTCTGATACCAAATGTTATGTACCTTAATATTATAATTGGATATTCATATAATAAAAAAGAAAATAAAGCAAGGTTTCAGTATCAAAAGACATAATTATCACAATAATATACAATTGCAGATAACAAAATATCACATTAACAATATATTTATTGATGAAATCAATGTTCGCTTTCCTCTTCGAGTGGGAAGCCCCCAAATGATCCAAATTCCAATTACAAAATACTTCATAAGACATTTATTTCATTGCTTCTACTCATATATATAGTTTCTAGTGAAGGAAATTTCTAGTAAGCAGAACCTTCTAGTAAGCCTTCTTACTAAAGAAACTTTCTAGTATGTGGGAACTTCTTGTAAGTCTTCTTACAAATATTGCTTTAAAACAATAGAGACTTTCTAATATGTGGAACCTTCTAGTAAGTATTTTAACAATATTTATTTCACACTATATCTACTTTATTGGCCCTATTAAATATAGATGACATCAATACATAACAACCTATCTATTAAGGGGGTTAGGGTAGTACCATAAGACATTATTTATGGCTCTTGATCCGTAAAGGTTTCATTAATGACCAAAGGGCCTTATCTTACTCTCTTGACCATGAACAATGCCTTAAGACACCTATCTCAAGTGAAAAAGAATTCACAGTGGCATCCATATTTCTTAGAGTCCAAATATCACATCTAAAGGGCCTATGTTGTGGTTTGAGGTCGTGTTCATAGTCAATGAACCTTAGAGATACATTTATTATGTAATTCCCTTATTTTACTCCCATGACTATGGTCGATGCCTTAAGACCCATCTCTCTATGAAATTTCATTTAATTGTGCTCATATCCAACTTGTATGCCAACGATGCACTTTAAAGGGTCTATGTTATGGTTCATGGCCTTGATCATGACCGATTAAATCAATAATATTACATGTTAGGGCCTCATTTCCTCAATTTGTTCCCCAAGCATGGTTTGAGACCCATCCCTAGTGCACAAAATCTCATATTGGCACCCATATCCCACTCCAATGATAATGATCTCCTATATAGTGCATATTTTATGGCTTGAGACTTTTCTCATTGTCCTTTGTCCCTAAAGCTTCATCTAGGGAATATTGGCCTTATTTTCCTCCCACACCCATTGCTAAGGCATTGAGACCCATCCTTACTATCCAAGGCATTGTAGGAGAAGCCATACTCCCGGAGGCCAAATATCCATTTTGGAGGGCCTATGTGATGGTTTGAATCCTTATTCATGGCTCACGAGACCTAGAATCTTCATTTGGAGCCTAATTCTCTTGTTTTCATGCCTTGAAATGATCAAGTCCCTAAAACCAATCCCTTGTGTGAAAAACATCCTAAGAGAACCTAAATTATCATTGAACACCAAATATCCTTATTAGAGGGACTACGAAGTCATTTGAAGTATCAATCACACCCAAAACTTTATTTTATATTATTTTGAAAAATAAGAAATTATGTAGAAACATAAAAAGATAATAATATAAACATGCATATCTCTTCAATACCTTTACGATGAGATAAATAACTCCAAAAACTAATGTCGAGGTAGGAGGTTATGGAAAAATTACTAAAAATATTTTATTTATTTATTAAAACTAATGCATGCATGTTCCTAAAGTACATGCTTATTTGGAAAAAATATGACAACTTATGTGGCAATTTAGAAGGAACCAAGGCAATTGCACTAAGAAACGTGTGTGTTTTAAAGAATGCATGCATGTTCCTACATGAGCATGTTTTGAAATTCCCCATTGCCACTTTTTTTACCATCAACTTGATTAAAGCACCCTTGATTGAATTTATTAATAGGTCGAATCATGTATATGATTATCCTTTGGTGTTCTCCATCACTACTTCAAGGCCTATGTATGCACATTAGGATTCCAGGACCCATAGGGTAAGAACCATTCCTATGTGGATCCATCACTTTTCATTGAAATATATTTAACTTCTTTTATTCTATGATATGTATTTTTTCTTTTATTCTATGAAATATATTTTTTCTTTTGTTCTATGATATGACTTAAAATAATTTGAGTTTAAATGACTTGCTTGAGTTCCTAATTGACCACACTAGAAATTGTGGGATGAAATGATGGCATATAGTTCGACCTATTAGAGCATGCACTGAAGGAAAATGATAAATACCATGGTCCACTTGGATGAAATTACACACATGGAACATCTTGATGTGTAATGATGGAATACAAATTAGCACATTTCCAATATATAGAAAAAGAGACCTTGAATCTGGGAAAAAACTAGAAACCATGGTCATAACTTCAAAATATAATATAAAATGATGATTTGGGGTGTTGATCCCTATTTCAAGGAATGAGGAGGTTGCTTTCAACTTCAATGGTGGCACCAAAAATAATAAGGATCAGTCTACAATTTTTCAAGAGAATTAAATTTGGAGGGCTTGAAGGTTACTTCTTCAAGGTTTGGTTTTGGTGCATGGAAGGAGGAGATCTAGTTGGACCCAAAATCAACCCTAGAGCTAGTTTTGAGGAGCCAATTTATTATTTATTTAATGATTGAGAGTATTTTTGAATGATCATCTATAAATTTTTAAAATATGATCAATATTAGATGGTTGATCAATATTAGATGGTGTTGCATATGTATAAATTGGAAGAAGAAACCCTTCCAAAGTGTGGATCCTTGGAGATCAATACATGGGGCTAATTGTATTATCTATTTGGGATTATGGTGATATTATAACTATTCTTATCCCTTTCATTTCCCCTCTTTGTTTCTATAAATTAGATCTGGATATTGGTGCTACAATTATAAATTTATTGGTGAATTTTAGTTTTCTACGTCTTTTATGTGAATTTGCATATATTCCGTGAGGGTTAGAGGTGACAGAGAGAAGAAGTTGTGTCTCATTGTTCATCCTCTCTTGTTCGCAGTGACCTTAAATTAATTAGAAAAACATATTGTCAAACTATCCTCTCTAAAGCTTTAATTGATGATTTTGTAGATTGTTTTGCTCGTTGCTTTCATTAATCGTGTATGATTGTATATGAAATTTACTTTGTTTAGAACACCTTACATTCAACACTAATACAAAGCTTTCATTAGATTAATAACTAGTAGGCTTAATATTTTATCTGATTATATTGTTGATGTTCTCCATCACCACTTCAAATTAAGGCTATTGTATGCTTATTACGACTCCATGCCCCAAAGGGAATGCATGAATCCTACATGGATCATCAATTTTCATTAAAATATCTTTTAGTTAATCTGTTATATGATCTATCTTTTGCCTCTTAGCCTAATTTGTAGGTCAAACAACACCATTTAGGGACTCTAGCCTTGAGTTGGAAATGTACCATCTCTAACATGTGATAAAAGAGCTACTGTGATGACATTGGGAAGGCCTCATATGTAGCACTAAATTTTCCTTGATTGGTATTAAGGAATTGACATTTTGCAGTGTAGATTTGGTAGCTAACATGGTCCACAATCAAACTAGTTACACTGGAAATTATTCTAGTAGTTTTTTATCTAGAATTTTGTACTCCTAGATATTATGATTCACAGCTTTCAAGTCATCTCTTTTAAACTTTTTCTTATAGTTTTCAAAGGTTCTTATGGATATGTCAAAAACTGAATACCAAATTTATCAAATTTCATAGTAAAAGAGTGCTTATGTTTTCTTCTTCTTGTCTAGCAATGGTGGCATTCTACGCCAAAGAATTGAAGAAAAAAATATCTTCTCAATTTTGCATCTATGCAAAATATCTTGTTCTCCCCTCAAACAAGGATTTCATTGGCATTTTAGAAAGGTAAAATGATGTGCAGCCACATGCAATGTGCATGCATCTAAAGAAAGATTTATCATTTTCAGTAGATTTTCTTCTCGTCTTATTATTTAGAGATTCCCTTAGCATTAAGCATTTGAGGTGGTTGTAAGTCCTTTTTGTCACTATTTCCACATTAGTGCAATCCACGATGTCTACAAGTGGATATTGAATTAAATATGTTATGCTTGTAATGCAATCCATATATGGACCTCAAGCTCCTTGATACTTTCCTTTAATCTTACATCCAAAGGGTTACCATTAAGGTCAACCAAAAGATTTGCATGACATCTCATGAGAGAACCTTATGATAGAAAGCATTTTTTTCGTTGGCTAAATACATTCTCGCTATGAACTCTCCAAAATTATTGTTGCTTAGTGGTGTGAAGTGCACTACATCTCCTTCTTACACCTTTGAACTTGTTCCTAGGGAGATATAACTTATCTAAGAAGAATGTTAATCAACCAACTTCACCTTTTCTCCTAAAAACTTCTAGTTGCAATTATAGTTTGTTGATAAGAACATGCTTTATCATCCACCATTTTGTCTATTAACCATGGTACTATGCTTTGGAGTTATAGTAAAGATAAACAAATACATAAAGTCAACATTATTTCTCTTACTATAACATTAAATAAAAAAGATACCAACATTTCTCTCTTTTAAGTGTAACCTCCTTACTTTAAACATCTATGAAATAATCTCACATATTTTGCAATCAACACCAATAAGTGACTTTCCCTCCTCTTTTTTCCACAACAGATTGAAATGACCAAAATCACCTAACTTCCTCCACTTGACTTAAAACATGCCTAACGAGTTTAAACAAAGTGGTTATCACAACCTCCTTTTTTTTGTATAACTCTACAAACCCAGCCACCGTATCACTGCTTCACTTGGGAAACACTTTATTTGACAACTTAGATGAAAACCAGGAGGCAAGGTCATCCTTTAGTTGGAATGTAAGAACAATTTGTCCAATGGAAATAGTACTGTCATCGTGGTTGCATGAGGTCTTAGAAGGCGATAGCCTCTCCCACAAGAAAGAACTACACCCCCACGAAGATTAAAATCCAGGCTTCCATCAAGTCAGCCATAAAACCCCACAGCTAACTCATACCCTTAACCCCAAAATATTTATCACAACCTTAATAACCTACTTAACTAGTAGAGAATGCATTGACCAAGTAACTTTACCTCCCAGCAAAAAGCCCTAAAAGAAAACCAACATTTCAGTTACAATAACGTTCAAACTTCCCAAACTCGCTCATATCATACTCCAATATAAAATATTCTCTGGCCCGACTCTAATTTTCTTCCTCGCCCTCTCATAATTAGGTTATCTGGTTCTTCTTCTTCTCATCTTCTCCAATGGCGGACGAAGACGACTACAGTTACGGTGGCGATGAAGGGTGCGTTAATCTCTATTATCTCTTCCTGCAAATTTTATCAAGATTCACTGATACCTATTTCTGATCATTCTTGATAGCTATTCCTGCAAATTTTATCAAAGATTCATGGGTAGCTTTTTCTAATTTTTCTTGATAACACCGGTGCCTCTGTTTGTTGCAGATACGAGGAGTTCGAGGAACCGCTGGTACAGTAATTTTCAATATTTTTACAAATTAACATGGAGATATATGTTTCTGGTCTTTAATACATTGGTTTTCCTTTCTGGCATTGCAGGATGAGGAAATAGAGGAAGGGGAACCGGGAGAAGAAGATAATGATACTGTAATGGAGGAGGTGGCTGAAGATGATGGATTTGGGGATCCTGCAGATGCTTCTGCCAAACCTCGTAGAACATCCAAATACATGACCAAATACGAGCGTGCTAGGATTCTTGGCACTCGAGCCGCACAGATCAGGTTTTTCAATTACTCTTTCATCTGAAGTTTATTCAATTTTTCTCATCCTTCCCAGAGAAGTTTAGTTTGATGTATTCTATGGTACATCTGGTCAGTTGGGCGTGAATGATCCATTAATTCTTTGTATGGGAATGATTCAAAACTCTGTTTCTGTATGTAACCTAATATTAAATTCGAACCATGCATTAAAAATATGTACTAGCAAGTTTACTAAACCCTAAATCTCATATACACTTTAAGGTTGCAAAGCTTAGTCCAGGTTTAGACCTGTTTGAATACTGTCCCATATTCTTCGTCCCACATACGTGATTTTATTTTAGCTCTTGATTTTGTTCTGATTAAACCAACAAACATTGTGGAAGGTTTATAGTGTTTCTAATCTCTTCATTACATACATTTATGCTATGTTGCACGAGTTTCCGGAACGCGGGAACGTAGGGAACTCGGGTACGGGTGTCTGATACGGCTAGAAGTTTCCCCTAAATTTGCAGGAAACGGCGGGTTGGGAGCGGCGATAATATATATTAAAAATAATATAATTAAAAAACAAAATTAAACTTCTATGATAGGTTCTAAATCTTCTATTTAGAAATAAATTAATAATACATTAATTAATAATTAGCCATTAATACTAATTTAATAACCTAAAATTTAAAAACAATATGTAATTGATAAAAAAATTAAATTATAACTAATAAATAAATTTTAAATTTTAAAAATTTAAATAAACAAATTTGAAACTTTCGAATTCAAAACTAATAGTAATTTAATATTAATAACTTAAATTTTATAAATTAAAATTAAAAAAAATATTAAAAATTAAAAATATAAAACTTTACAACAATAAAATTTAAAATCTTAAATATAAATATTAAAAACATTTAATAATTAATAATTAGAACAATTTATAATTTAAAAAATAAACATTTAATAAAAATTAATTTTATAATTAAAAAAACAAACATTTAACAAAAAAATTTAAAACTTCATAATAATTAAACAAATAAACATTTGATTTAAGATCGGTAGCGACCTGAGCAGCAGATCAGGCCCGAGAGCTTCGATGATATGCATTTGCGGGAGGCCAGAGAACATAGAATACATGAAACCTCCTCGCAGGGATTGGCTTTCTCTTGGCCGAGAGCAGCATGTGAGCAGTTCGAAACCTAGGGAGCTCGAATTGTTGTATCGTCCAGGTTTCATTCAAGGCGATTCAGAGGTTTCCTGCAAGGAATTGGCGTGTAGGAAACCATGGGTCGAATCCTTAGAAATGAACGGAATTAGCAGTTCTAACATCGCGCTAATTTAATTCTGAGGAAAAAAAAACAAATAAACATTTAAAAAAAAAATTAAAACTTTATAATAATTAAAAAAAAAACATTTAACAGAAAATTTAAAACTTTATAAAAATTAAAATAGAGCACATTTAACCGGCAAGAAGCAGCCGCCAACACCGTCGCCGTTACGCCCACCCCCCATAGGCAGTACAATTCTTCGTCCTCCAAATCCCCCATTGTCTCCACATGCCGGACCGGTGTCACGATGAAACCTGCCCTCGCTTTGGCATCGATGGAGCACTGTACATGCTGTTGGTCTTCGCCAAATTCATCCAGCACGCATTCCCCCGCGAGAACCGAACCCGCGACGCCGAGGAACAGAGGGGCGTCACCATGGCAGGAAATGCAGGACCCCAGCTCAATTTTTTCGAGACCCTCCCTGTCTTCGCTGTAGAAAACGTGTATAGCGAAGGCCGACCCAGGTTTCGAGCTCTTGACCTTGAGGTGATAGTCGTGAATCCCTCTTGCCCGCTCGATGTGATCGACGACTTCCCTGAAGAACCGAATGACTGTATCCAGCCTCTACGCAACTGCCGGCAAGGGGGACAGAGGACGAGCAAACCCAACACTAAGAACAGTAACACTCCCGACGGCCGGAACGGCAAAAATCACGTTCCCGAGTTCCCAAAATTTTAAGCTGGAAGTTCCCGAAAAGTTCCAAAGCTCCCGGAACCGTTCCAGCTGATTTTGGAACGTTTCGTTCCCGTTCCTAAGCTCCCTGGAACGCGGGAACTTCTGGAACGAGTTCCCTGAACTCCGGGAGCGGTTCCCGTGCAACGAAGCATTTATGCCATTTTATTTTAGCTCTTGATTTTGTTCTCATTAAACCAACCAGCGTTGTTGAAGGTCTATAGTGTTTATAAACTCTTCATTAGATACATTGAATAAGAATACCAAGGTTTACATAGTTAATGAAAAGTACATTGAATAAGAATACCAACAAACCCACCCAGGTTTATATTGTTTCTAAACTCGTCATTATATACATTACCCACCCAGGCTTATAGTGTTTCTAAACTTGTTATTAGATACATTGAATAAGAATACTAACAAACCCACCCAAGCCTTGGCTTAGGATACACCTCAAAGTTAGCAATAGGTATTTTTTAAGGATTATAAAAGTATACTTGAGTATAGTATTCTAGGTGATTATTTTGGATTCAAAAAAACATATATATAGGTTGGTAAGCGAATATTAAATATGAAAACTACAATTTATTCTTGAAACTAGTAAATTTTGACGAATATTATGATAAGTTTGATATATAATTCAAAGGTTTTAAAGAAGATATATGATTACACATTATACTTTTATAGTTGTATATATTGTCACACATTGCTTGACAAACATAGTTGATGGATTTAGAGTGTTATATGTAGAGGATACATTTAATATAGGTATTAGTAAGTTTACTTGAATAGGGATTAATTAATAAATCTATTCAAACCTAAGTTAAATTTGATATATAATTCAAAAGTTTTAAAGAAGATATGTGATCTTAAATTAGATCTATAATGTAAACATTGTTGATAGGTTTAGAGTGTTATATATAGAGGATACATTTAATATGGGTATTAGTAAGTTTACTTGAATATGGATATTAATAAATCTACTCAAACCTAAGTTAAGTTTGATATATAATTTAAATCTTTTAAAGATGTATGATCTTAAATTACGTTTAAATGGATCCGTGTTAATCATTATACTACAAAATGTCTTTATAATTTAATATGGTAGAGATGTTTTCCCATAACATAACTTTTAGGAACATGTAACAAAATAATAATAATAGTAACTTTAATTATTTAATAAAAATAAAATATTTTTATATATATGAAAGAGATATTTAATATGTAGATATAATATAAAATATTATTATATAAAAAAAAAACTTAAATAATAATAAAATTATAATTAAATGGATTAAGATGAATTTATGTTGATAGATTTATGGTAGCTTTCACAAATTTAATATTTTTATAGTTTAATATTGTAGAAATGTTGTTTAATAAATAACCATGTAACAAAATAATAATAATAACTTTAACTATATAAAAATTAAATATAGACATTTAATAGATAGACATAATATAAAATATTTTTATTTAAAGGAAATTTAGAAAAAAATAAAATATTTCTATATATATGAAAAAGATATTTACTATGTAGATATAATATAAAATATTGCTATTTAAAAAAAACTTAAGAACAATCTTAATAATAAAATTACACCTTAAGGGATTAAGATGGATTTATGTTGATGAATTCATGTACATCTAGCCTAGATTAACTTAAATAATAATAAAAATTAAATATCTTAAGGGATCCTTTTCAAACATAAAATCTTTACGCTAAGGGATTTTATCATTTTGTATGTTTCATAAATTTGGGGTTATGCTGAATCTATGCGCATCCAGCTTAGATTAACTTAAATAGTAACAAAGATTACACCTCAAGGTATTTGATCCTTTTCAAACATGGAATCTTTACAACAAGGTTTTTTTCTCATTTTTTATGCTTCATAGATCTAGTGTTATGATGGATCTCTACACTAACACATAACCTTTACATTAAGGGTTACAATGGATCTATGTGCATAACTTAAATAATAATAAAAAATACACCTCAAGGGATTTTATCCTTTTAAAACATGGAATCTTTACACTAAGGGATTTTATCATTTTTTATGCTTCATAGATCTAGTGTTATGATGGATCATTTCACTAACACATAACCTTTACACTAAGGGTTGCGATGGATCTATGCACATCCATCTTAGATTAACTTAAAAAACAATATAAATTACACCTCAAGGGATTTGATCCTTTTCAAACATGAAACATTTAAACTAAAGGATAATGATGGATCTATGCACATCTATCCTAGATCAACTTAAATATTAATAAAATTTACACCTCAATGGATTACAATCAACTTAGATCAATCTTAAATATAATATATATTACACCTCAATGAATTACAATCAACTTAAATCAATCTTAAATAATAATAAAAATTACACCTTAATGGATTTGTTCATTCTCAAACATGGAAACTTTACACCAAGGGATTTTATCATTTTTAAACTTCATATTTAGGGTTATGTTGTCCATCTATGCACATTAAACCTAGACAAACTTAAATAATAATAAAAGTTTCACCTAAAAGGATTACAATCAACTTAGATCAATCTTAAATAATAATAAAAATTACATCTCAATGGATTTGATGATTTTCATAGATTTAAGATTAAGATGATTTGATCATTTTCATAGATCCAAGGTTAAGATGGATTTATGTTGATATATATTGTTTGTCACAAAATCTTTACACTAAAGGATTTGATAATTTGCGAAGCTTCATAGATCTAGGATTATGATGGATCTATGTTGATATACATTGCTAGACATGGAACCCTTACACTTGGTTTGCTAATCATATATGTTGATACACAAACATGGAACCTTTACACAATTTTATTTCTAAGTTCTTTCTTTTTCTTTGATTAAACCAACAAACCTTGTTGACATGTTTAAGTGTTACCATAGAAGATATTATTATTTTGTCAAAGTGATAAAATTTACATCGTCAACTAAATAGATTTTCCCTTAGACCCAATCAATTATTTGTATCATGCAATAATTAAATCCAATTTTGATTGGTGTTCATCCACCACTAAACCATCGCCCCATTAAATTTTTAATAATTTATTTGTATCACATAATAAAATCGAGGTGGATATCTGATATACCATTGCCTTCATCACTAAACCATGAGCCCACTAAAATATGAATAATTTTATGACATTCAATACATAAAATTTTCTATATTCAACACATTAACTTTAACACGTTATAATGCATAAGTTTTGCAATTTGATTCATCCTTCCAACATCTCTACGTTTTTTACTATGGGATCTTTATATGTTCCCAACCTTACAATACATTACTTGCAACTTTCTTGTTCTACTTTTTTGTTCCAAGCCACACATTTTATTATATTTCCTTATTTTAACTATTTCTATATATTAATTATACGAACTTAAATTTTAACTTTTTTTTTCATTCAATGGAATACATCACAAGAAATTAAATCATTCAGTTACAATGATTAGGAAATCTAACTTGACGAGGACAATGAGTGAAGCCCTTTATATGCATAGCCACTTGGGGATTTGACCCTGAGACCTTCTGCACGCTTTCAAGCACTCAATCACTTAAGCTAACCCATTGGGCTATATCTTATTTTACTTATTGCTATATTAAATTTACACTAAATTTTTTGTAAACATTTTTTCTTAATTGACTACTACTCTCACGAACCCTAACATACAACAATTTTGTAATAATCTTATCTTAATTGACTTCTACTCCCACCAACCTTACCATATAGTACTTGCAATTTTCTATTTATGCATTATGTACTTGCAATTTTCCTATTTGTTCATTTTTATTTTAAGGCACAAATTTTACTTATTTTTTATTAACTATTGCTATAGGTGTTACACTAAATTATCTGTATTACTACTTTCCAATTATTCTCTTCAATAAATTATTACTTTACTTATGTTTCATAGAAGTTTGTCTTCAAATTATTTAATTTCCTTGAAATTCACCCTCTCATCATAAATTTCTCTATTTATGAGCTCCCTCATCATTTGGCCATTCTCTCTATCCTTATAATATCTTATTTTCCCTTCGCTAATTGAGTTAACTCTTCTAGCGATAATGCATGTTCTATGTTGGCTCTTGTTAAGTTATAAGTTAATGGTATATTTGGCTTGTGAGTGTTGGATATACTCTTGGGGTTATAGTGGAAACTGTCGGTTTTGAATTTGGGCCTGGTTTAGGTAATCCCTATGTATTTATCAATTCCCCATGGTAAAAATAATATAATAATAAAAACAAAAATCAAATTATTGTCCAATCTACATTTTGGTGTTTTTTTGCCGGTACAACTTCTATGGATTCAACTCAGTGCCTCCTTGTGATTGTCTAGTTGGTTCTAGTATTGCACCAGAAGCAGAGGGGTTTCATTTTTTGGCTTGCCCAGCTGTGAAGTACTCTGAAAAGTGGAAACTATCGACGGAAGCACCCTTTACAGGTACACCATCAATGGCTTCAAGATCAGTTCCTCATCTCTCTCCATTCAATTACTCTGAGTGGAAATTGAAGATGATTAAGTATATGAAGAGCCATAATCTCTTTGATATTTTTATTGGAATTGTGAGCAAGCCTACATCCTATAAAGAGAAGTGTGCTTGGATAAATGACTATGATAGAGCCTATGGAGCAATGTGTCTTTCTATATATCCTAGTATGCACTACCTCATTGATATTGTTGAATACCCAAGTGATCTATGGACCAACTTGGATAGAGCATTTGGCAAGTAGAAGAAAGAGGTTCATGTTATTTATTTGAAGAGTGAGCCTGGTGACATCTCCTCATGCGTTCTTCCTAATGTCTTTGTTGCCTACACCTCTCATGAATTTTTTCAAGATGAAGAATAAATTGCAGATCCGACTGCTCTATTTTTTCTTGATGACTTTCTCTTTGATCCAATAGCTTCATCTGCATCTCATGAAACTACTTTTGAAGAGATCTCATCTTCCTTTGTTGCTCTAGAAGTTGAAGTGAAATCATATTTCTCTCCTTCCCATGAAGTTGATCTAGAAAAAGAAGGTTCGACTAATGGAACTGAGGAACTCATCTATTTCCATCTCCATTCATTGTTCTCCTATCATTCTTCAAATTTTGATTTTGAGGACAATAAGCTAGTTATTGATGATCTTGTGCATACTTCACAAGTTGATGGCATGTAACATGCTAATATATTAGATGATTTGAAGGATAGATTGGGTTTCAAGAGTGCTCCATTTGCACTCACTATTTGTGATCCCATGCTTTCTACCTATTTGTACATAATGACTGCCACCTTTCCTCAAAGTTTCACTGAAGATGGAGACATTTCCATAACATTGGCACACTTGGGACTTTTGTTCCATAGTCTTGGAGCTGATATCACCTTGTTTGGTTCAAATTTCAAGTTTCAAGAAAGGCCCACACATCCATCCTTCCCTCCATTGGATTCAAAAAATACTCCTCAACCCCTAAGTGCGCCAGTTGATAAACCCATGGTTTATGAAACTATGTCACTTGTTTCAGTTGCATTCAAGTCTTTCATATCTTTCATTGGTTGGAATATCATCACATTGGCTATGTTTGGACCTGATCTCACCTTTTTTGGTTTGAAGTTCAAGGCTACGCAATCTAAAAAACTTGTAGGTTCACTCAACAAACAATACAATTTAGCTACACCACCTTTTCTTTTTGTGATCCTACTTGATCATGGAGACACTTCACCATTGATGTTTGTTGCTCCATATGGTTACTATTTTTCTATTTCAGAGCCTCATAAGATCCATTGTGAAATTATGAAGGTGATAAATTATTTGAAATAAAGGTACATGGCTACATTGTTTATTATGCAACTACACATGTTACTTATCTTGATGAGTTCATTGATGCATTTCGGATAGGAGAGTGCATAGGTATCTTATCCATATTTGATTATGTATTCAAATATGATTATGTATGTGTTCACATCAGGAAGCATTCTTATGATGCTCCTCCATTAGCAGGAGTTGAGTTCAAAGGGGATCCTATAGTTGTTTTTTGGTTACACTACATTGAAAAACGTGTGCATGATCAAGGCATCTGCAACATCTTCACCAAGTATCTCACCAAGAAGCGGTACATTCAACGCATTCAAGTCAAGAAGAAAATATTCTGAATACCTTTTGATTATTTTTGTGTCATGTCCTTTTTGAGGGGAGGTTTTGTTCCCACTGGGTTTTTCTTCTTTCCTCAGTTAATATGGACAAATAAAATCACTTGTGTATGGGGTGACCTTTGGTCTTTGTTACCAGGGACCTATTTTTTATTTTCCTCACATAAGTTAGAATTAAGGGGGGGTGTTGGCATTTATTACCCATCTAGACATTAGACATTAAACATTTTTTTGTTTTCCTAGTGCATAAACACCCTAGTTGACTTCCTAGTGCATAGTTCTCATTATTGTGATTATCATCGGCTATTGATTTGTCATATTTAACCTCATTATCCACTGATGCATGATTTTTGGGACATGTTGAGTTTCCTAAATTTTAGGGCCCTCCTTAAATTTAGGGATCCTAAGCACCTTCCTTGATTTCATCACCAAAGACCACTCATAGTTAACTCACTCGTGCACCCTTCCTGAGATTCTCTCTTTGCTATTTTGAGCTTAAAAATCCCTAATGCACCCTCTTGGTCTACCTATTGTCAATTAATTTACTAATGCACCCTCCAAGCCACCTACCATCAATTAAGTAACACCTACCATCAGTTTAACTAGTCATTTCATCGAAGTTGCAACGGATGCTCATGTCTAGTGATGCGAATCTTCCAAGATAAGCCTACCACATGTATGGATTCCAAATCCCTCCTAAGGCTCATGTATTTTTCTATTGAGGATGTATTATAAAAGTATACACAATGTTGAATAATAGATGTATGGAAAGTATTCCAATTGAGTTCCAATCTTTTTGTGTTCTTGCACATTTTCTCTTCTCAATTTTTCTTGTGCATCTTTGTGAAACTAAATGAGAATTAATTTTCTCTCTAGATGAGTTGTGCAAAATTTCACATGGTAAAAATAATATAATAATAATAACAAAAATTAAATTATTGTCCAATCTACATTTTTGGGACTCTGAAATTATATATATTATGAAACTCTTCTTTTTCCTTTAAAAAATTTTCAAAATATTTTATTAAAAGGGTTAATATGTTGGTATTCTTAATTGCATATAAAGATTTAGTTTTTTTTAAATTTTTTTATTAAAGTAGTTATTGCATTGCATTTTTAATTATCTATATAATAGATACTTAATTAAAATATCATATTAATTACAAATTTCAAATTAAAATTAAAATATTATTCACACCAATAAAATGAAGAAAAACAAACAATTATATATATAAATTTTAATTTATTTTAATCAAATATTCACATTCTCTATGAATCTCTCATAATTCATTATTATAAGGGTCGTTATATTGATATTTTTAGTTGACTTCTCTTTTGTAAAATGTGTTATTTCCAATCTTAGTTTATCTTATGCTAATTACCTCTCATAATTCAATATATATATATTTTTTGACAGAAACCGGTAAATAGCTTTTGATTATAAAAAATATGCAAAGTTTACAAAAAGGAGGGAGAAGGATTGCTCCCATAGAAGGACCGAGTCCATGACTCCTTGCTCATCCTTTCATATTCTATAACTATCATGAAACTTCCCTAATCTATGTAAACTGTAAAACCTTACAAACCGACCAAGAAGTAAAAAACAGAAGCAGAACATTGATGAGGAGAATAAGAAGCTTTGCCTTTCGAGAGAAATTCTGAAATAAAGTTAGTTATTTTCAAAAAAGGCCCAACAAAAGAAAAAATATAGTAGACTTCCCTGTAACCTGATGCAAGACCATATACCATAATTGGATGAGAGCTTTTGTGATGATAGCCGCTGCAAAAAACCAAAAACAAGAGCAAAGACTCGAAAATTAAGTCTGGTATTGAACCTCTAACTTCCTAGGGAGGTTGCAGACCACATGTTCCTCAGAGTTTCCTTTCACCAAGCCACCTACAGCTTTCCCCATAGATAATTTCCCAACATCATCCCTTAGAAGATCCACTTTCTTTTCTACAGCTTTAATGCTACTGATAACATTGTCGAAATTAATGTCCATTTTGATAGAAGAAACAATATCCACTTTTTCACCTGGAATGGATTCCCTTTCATGTCCATGTTTGCTGTAGATTTTAACCTCTAAATGCGTGGCTTGAGCGAGAGAGAAGAGGCGAGTGATGGCCCTCTTCATCTCTAAGTCCTCAGAGCAAAGGATTATAAGTTGGTCCTCCATTTCCTTAAGAGTATTTATAACCTTCACCATGTTGGAGCTTATGTCCAACCCCATGGGTGGATTGGGAGTGATAAAGTCTTTTTGAATCGGAGAAGGGTTCCATTTCCCTTCTATACTAAGAAAGTATAAATTGCAATAAACATGACCAGAAGGGATTACCGGGAGGTCTGGAGTCCCCTAGCTTTCTTCGAGTAACGAGAAGACTTTTCTGAAATCCTGATTTGTGAGGCTCTCGTGCTTCCGGATGGTTTTTTTGCATTTCGGGAACTGTGGCAAAGGAGGATCCAAACTACGAGCCACAGGAAGACCTTGAACACTCTATTCACACATTGCGCAAGGAATTATTCCTTGTAGCTCCTTCTTTAAATGTTGTGCAACATAATGACCACAGAAACGCCTCTCTGCATCTTTAAAGCCATCCAGAAATATGTCAAACACCTAGTCTTTACGCATGTGAACCATCTGCCTCTGCCTAGAGACATCCCCCAAAACATTTAGTGAAACATGGGTGGGGATCCTAAGTACATATTCAGCATGATCACGACCCATTAATGCATCTAGGTTCGAGTTAATGTGAACTCTAACTAATATGTGGACAATCTTTCTTCTCCAATGAGCTTTAAAACCAAAAAACTATTAGCCATGGAATCTAAGCTAAGGGATCCAAACTCTATCATAAACCTTAGGATCACACTCTAAGGTGCCGCAGTTTAGGCTTGCTCCTTTGTTGGCCATATTATCCACCTGTTGGTTGAGTGCTCTCAACACATGTAAGAACTTAATAGATTTGAACTCTTTGATAATGCATTTTAGAAGGTAATGCGTCTTATTAGAAGGATTCTTCCAGTTCTTCATTATATTTATTGCTTCTCGTGTGACCAGTAGCGAGTCTCCAATGACCACCAGCTCTTCAATGCCCATGATCCTAGCTAGTCCCAGCCCCTTGATTAAGGCTAACCATTCTGCACCATTGGTTATTTTTCTTCCAATTCCCTATGCGTACGCATTCTGTTTGTTCCCCTTGGAGTCATAAATGACTCCTCCCGCACCTGCCAACCTAGGTTTTCCTTTCGAGGCCCCATAAAAAAACAAAGAATTGCATCCAATGCTCATCCTCCAATTTTGAAAGTCCGAAGAGCTCATTCTTAATTTCCAATTAAGAGAATTGTATCTTTTGTGTGGTTTGATCCAGGAGAGAGAGGGGGAAGGAAACAGAAGATCAAAGACCCAAGCTCTTTCCTCCACTTTTAGGGGTTCTTTGTTTATATTATACATCCCTCTTGAGGATAATGCTTCAACCCAAAGAGATTTTGCAGAAGAACAAACCTTGCTCGGAGTTGTATTTTTCCCTTTGAATATTTCTTTATTTCTTGTTGTCCAGATCTTCCAGCAAATGTATTTCGGAAGAGCTTCCCAGGCTCTAGTGAAGTCAGGCATCTGAGAGAAAGATCCTTGGTAATAGTCCTTCCAACTAGCGAAAAGATCACTCCAAATGGTTGGCAGAGTCAAATGGAAATACAACCCATGAGTAGCTCAAAACCAAACCTCTTGCGTAAAATTGCATTCCAGGAAGACGTGTTCGAGAGTTTCTTCCAATTATTTCCATAGAATGCAACGCAAAGGTCCTTCTATCCCTCTTTTCCTAAGGTTCTCAGTTGTAAGAGTTTTGCGATGAGCCAGGATCTAGAGGAAAGCGTTAATTTTTGGCAGGCCATCCTTGCACCAAATTTTATACCACTTTCTGTCTTTGAAGCTATTATTCTTTAAACCATAAAATATATGGTATCCTTCTTAATAGAGTAGAAACATGTTTTTCCCCATCCTCTTCTGTCTTTTTGGTGTTTATGCACAGGAGAAGAACCTTGCAGCATGTAGAGAAGCGCGTTGAAGTCTCCTTGAAGGTGGTCAGGAATCTCCAATTCCTTCCAACTATCCCATCTTCCGTTGAGAGCCCAAGAAGACAAATCATATAGAGTAGATATATTTAGTTGATCTAACAAAAGCTTAAGATAAAAAAAAGCTGGCAAGAAGTTAGAGGGGAGGAAGGCCCAGTCTTATCTTGCCAAATATTTATCCTCTTCCCACTTCCAGGAATCCAACATAGGTTGTCTTGGATGAGATATGCGGCCTTTTTACATAGGTCCCAAATTGGTGTCCCACTTTTGCTCAGGTCGATCTCATCAACACATCTTTGTCTTGAGCCTTTCAGGTATTTTCTCTACAAGATCTCCTTCCACCAAGCATTGTCGCCAAAAATTATTTTCTAGATGATTTTCGCTCCCAGTGCAAGGTTCATATAATTTGGGTCTTTGAGCCCAGCTCCGCCACATTCTCTCGGGCTGTAGACTATCTCCCATTTAACGAAATGAAATTTTTTGGTGTTGGTGGATTTGCCTCCTTGCCACATAAATTTTCTGATTTCTTTAATGATATCTTGCATAATTCTTTTAGGAGCTAAGGAGATCGAGCAAATAGAGATAGGGTAAGACAAAAGAAAAACATTGATGAGAACAAGTTTTCCAGTTGGGTTGAGCCATCTTGTTCCCTAAGAAGTGATTTTAGCCTTTATCTTGTCTACCAACCCTTGCCAATCCGACACCCTTTTTTCCCCCTTGAAAATGGGAATCCCAAGGTAGTTGAAAGAAGTCCAAGTTACCTTCCCTTCAAAACCAAGGATCTTGGCAATTCTTTCCATAGTCCCAGGAGGGAAGTTCCAACCATATACTTTAGACTTAGCTGGTTTTACCTTTCCAACTGAGGCTTTCAAGAAATTGGATAAAGCCCCTTTGAATCTCTCATCTATGACCATGGTAGCACCCCCCAACAGAATTGTGTCATCGACGAACTACGTGGGGTTGATCACCTTAATTCCTCTAGCAATCTTTAGACCTTTTAACTCACATGCACCTTGCATAGAATGGAGCTTCCTGCTCATAGATTCAGTGACCAATAGATAGAGAAAATGAGACAAGGGGAAACCTTGTCTAAATCCCTTGGTAGCTTGGAAGAAGTTGGTGGGCCTACCATTCACAAGCAGAGCAATCCAGGGATTACCAATACAAGCCTTGATCCATCTAAAAAATCTATTGGAAAAACCAAATTTGGACATGACTTCAAAGAGAAAAAAATGATTGACTCTATCAAAAGCGTTAGCCATGTCTAGTTTAATATCCATACCTTGTTGCTTTATTTCCAAACTGGAATGGATGGCTTCTTGAACGATGATAATGTTGTATAGTATTTGAATCCCAACAATAAAACCTCCTTGGGATTCCAAGATAAGTGAAGCCATGATTTTCTTCATTCTAGTGGCTAGAATTTTCAAGAGGATCTTATACAAAGTATTACATAGAGAGATTCGTCGGAATCTATTAATCGATAGAGGGATTCTTTCTTTATGAATCAGGGCTAGAAAGGAAGAATTGGTGCCACTGCCAATCTTATCTTTTTTCCTTGTCCAATTTAACATCCTTTTTAAGTCCTCTTTGATGATATCCCACGTTTCTCTGTAGAAATTAATGGTGAAAGCGTCTGGCCCAGGGGCCTTATCAGAGCGCAGAGACCAGATTGTATCCTTGATCTTGAATTCCAGGATTGGTTTCTAAAGCTCTCCATTCTCAAAATCAAAAATAATAGAAGGGATACCAGCAAGAAGATCGGCTTGGGCGATGGGATTTGTCTCATCGGAGTTAGAATAAAGGTCACAAAAATGTTGGAAAGTGTGGTTCTTTATATCCTCTTGCCCCATAATCTTAGTCCCAATCATGTCTCTCAACTCTTTTATAGAACTGGAGCTAAGCTTGGCCTTGGTTTGCTTATGAAAGTAATCCGTGTTGTTGTCTCCCTCTTTTATCCACAACTGCCTGGATTTCTGTCTCCACATCTCCTCTTCTTTCCTGGATGCGGTGATTATTTTCTGATTCAACTCCCTTTCTAGATTCAAAACCGAGTTGGTAATCTCTTCCTTCTCCATGTTGAAGTGAAGAGAAGCAAGTTCCTTTGGAAGCTGAATTTTGTGAAAACTTGGGTTCATGAAGGTGACTTTCACCTAGCTCTTAAGAGCATACCTCATCGATCTTAACTTTGATTCCTAGATATAGCTTGGGGAATGCTAGCAATGGTGATTCCAAGAATTTTGGATTAAATCCATAACTTTATCATCTTGAAGCCATATGGAATTCAAATGAAAAGGGATAGGACCAAGATTTTCCAGGGTGGATAGAACCAAAGAGATGGGTTTGTGATCTGAGACAACTGATGGAAAAGCATAGGATGCTAGAAGAAGGTCTTTCTGAAGAAAATAATAACTTACAAGGAATCTATCGAGTCTTGCCGTTATGTGGTCGGCACCCAATATTTTGTTTCTCTGGGTATACTTTTTGTTCTTCAAAGGAGGGTCCATTAAGTCCAAATATGAGACCAAGTCCTCCATCATCTCACCAAAGGGGTCCCTAACTTTTGAACCGCCTCTCTTCTCCTCCAACGACTTGGTGTTGTTGAAATATCTGACAATAATTAGATCTTTCCCTTGCAACTCCTCCTTAAGAGAAGAGAGATCGCCCCAGAAAGATTGCTTGTCCCTGTAGTGTGTTAGCCCATAAATGTTACAAATAAAGAGGGAATTGGGGTCATCCTTCCCCTGTAATGTTTTCAGCAACCAGTGAGAGTTTTCTCTAATCGATTTTAATGTGAATTTATTATAAAAAAAGAGGTTATTATTCCTGAAGCTCCTCTAGAACATACGGCTTTTCCATGGCAATTCTTCCAAAACAAACGTGAGAGTGCCAAGACCTCCACGTCAGTCATTTTGGTCTCTTGGATTAGCAATAGATCTGGTCTTTCTGAATTGAAAATGTTTTTTATAGCTTCCACTTTGGTTGATCCACCCAAACCTCTACAATTTCAAGAGATGGATTTCATTATTTATTGAGCGATTGAGATCCTGCTTGGGATCTACCTTCCACTTTTTCTCCTCCTAGAGTTTTAGATTTTTGTAGAAGATTAGTTTCCTCAAGGCTCCTTTACCTTCCAAGTTCTAACTCTCTTTTCACTTCCTTCTCTCTATGGTATCTTTGTGATTTTCTTCCTCTAGTATTCGGGGGTGGTCCTACATCTTGCATTTCTTGATATTGGTAGGAGGAGTGCTCAGGGGTGAAGCACTGTGGGGCTGCTTTGCTATGATTAACCATTTCTACCCAAATGCCTCCTGGCGTTAGGGTACCTTCGAATGCTTGCTCTAGCCTTTCCTCTCTAAGATATGAGGCATGGGCGTTGGCCATTGCAGGGGCCTCTTGATTTCCTTCATCTGATATATTTTCAATAGATGGGGTTTTTCCTTCTTCCATGTTCAGAGCTTGAAATTGATTTCTAGTTTAGGCTTCCTTTCCTTTCGTAGATTTCTCCTTATTTTTTCCTAATTGAGAACCATTTGCTAAGGGAGCTTGAGGGGGCATTTTTCTTCCCCTTTTAACCTGCTTCCATCCTTCCTCTTGAGTTTTTTCTGGATTTTCTTAAGCTACTTTAGGACATTTTTTGACAAAACGACCATATTCATGGCACTTTTTACACTTAAAAGGAAGTTGTTCGTAGTCTACCTTTTGCAAATGCTCCCAGCCATCCATACACAAAATCACAACTTTTGGTAGACCTTTTTCCATATCTACCTCCACACAAATCCTTGCGTAGGAGAACAGAGGCCCCTTTGGTTCTGCCTTATCAATGAATTTTTCGAGAGAGTTCCCGATTGCTTGAAGTGTTTCATCATTCCAGCAGTGCAACGGAAGGTGTGGGAGGTGAACCCAAATAGGAACCGCGAAGGGCACATCCTTTTCAGGGTCAAATGCTAAGCTCCAATGATTTAAGTAAAGACCTCGAGGACCCATGAAGTAAGGTCCGCTCCTGGATATAAGATCTCTATCTTCTTTGTTTTTGAACAAGAAAGTAAAAAACCCCTTTCCACAGAAGCAATTTTGAAGACCTCCAGATATCAGAGGCATCTAGTTTTGGTTGATTCAGGAATCCATAGTTTTCGGCGAGGGACAAATCCCAGTAAAGTGCCCTATCAATCCTTTGTCACTGAAAGAAAGAGCTTCAATCTTGAAGTAGCTGACATGATCTAGATACGGGGTGCAACAACATGCTTGACAAAACCATCACCTAAATCCGTAGTGGGAGGAGGAGGAGTGGGCATTTATGCCACTAAGGCTCTGAAAGCCTCATCTAGGATGTGCCATCGATCCGCCGGACACAAAGTCGGAGGAGGATCCATGCAAAGAATGCGAGGAAGAGTCGAGAAGGCTCACGGCATTCGAACACTAGCAGAGCCGACACGGGCAATCCAAAACATAGAAAAGGAAAGCAAAGCTCAATGATATTATGAGATATTCATTACAATCCTCTATCTCATAGTTCAATATTATAAGGTTCGTTATATTGATATTTTTAGTTGACCTCTCTTTTGTAAAATAGGTTATTTCCAATCTTAGTTTATCTTATGCTACTTACCTCCATGTTGACTTTAGAACCTTCTCATTATTATGTTCAATATGGATAAAATTCCCTCGCATCGAAATTATATCACAAAAATATATGTTTCTTTTTTATCTCGAATGCATTAGGAACTAGATGCCTCCCTACCCACCAGTTACATTAGTCTTCCAACCTCTATAATGACTTCCTTTTTAAAGTGAGTGGTCTTGAAATTGTTTTGATAGAAGCTAATATATTTGTCCTTCCTTGTAGTATCAACGAAACAAGACACAAAGGACAGGATACGAAGTGTCAGACATTGGGCACGACGACCTTGGAAATAGGACAGGGGGATATGTTATATATATGTTTGTGTTGAAACAAATTGAAAAAATAAAAATATAAACATATAGATCCAATTCTTTTAGAAAATAGAACATTTACAAATATTCATTACATAGTACAAATTTACTAATCGGCATATGCCATAGATTCATAAAATTAGAAGTTAGGACTATAAGTTGCCAGTTGGAGATTTCTCATTAAGTTATCAAAATCAAAATGTATTACATAGATGTGGGAATGCCATTGGAAAATACAAAATAGGGTAGATGGAAGAATCTCATATGTTAATTGTTGTCCTCCATGTTGGAATCAACAAAATCGTCACCACTGCTACTGCTCTCTCCTCCTCCTTTTTTCCCAATATAGTATTTTTATTTGTGGAGGAGGACCCCTCAATAGGATCACCATCATCAAAATAGGTCGACTCTAGCATTGGATCAATAAGATCCAAGTTGGCTAATGCCAACTCAACATTGTAGTTCAAGCCCATATCATCAAGAAACACATCCCACATATTTTTATTTCGCTTCAGCCACTCCTCCCTCTTCCTATAAATAAGATGAAGGTTGGTGTGCAAATACACCATTGTATTTTCCTTGGACTGCTCAAGATTTATCTTTTTTGAATTGTACAAGTTGCCATATGTGCTCCAATTCATCTTGCAACAATAGGATGAAGTAAACTGAGAGATGTTAGTTTTTCATCATCTAATTCAATATGATCTATGATCTTAATTGAGAGAACAACATGTACAGCATATCAAACACAAGAGACAAGAGACACAAAGCATTTCACTGGGGAAAACCAAGAAGGTGAAAAACCCCGCAACTTCCTCAGAGATAGAATGATCACCAATACAAAGATCACAAAGATCAAACCCCAAAACAAGAGATAGTCTCCTAGCAATTGCTCCTCCTCCACTTGTGCACACTCCTCCTCTCTCTCAGTAATGCGAAGTGAGTGAGTGAGTGAATGAATATAATGAGAGAGACACACTCTCTATTTATACAATGAATTGACTTTACTGGGTCGACCCCTCTAAGGTGGTCTAATAACCCTTTAACCCACATTGGGTTGACCCCTCTAAGGTGGTCTAATAACCCATCAAATGTAAGTTGCGACACTTACAGTAATACTTGCGACACTTGCAAATACAAATGACAACACTTCCAAGATTGATATCACTATTATAAATTTAAAGTTTATAATAGTGATATTAGAGCATAACTTGTACATCCATCAAGCTACAACACAACAAATTCTTCTTGTATCCATCTTACTTATTAAGTAGGTACACTTTTGTTACATATTGATAATAAAACACCACTATCAATAATCAATAAATATGTGTACTAATATAAGATAGTAAAATCAATCTTCAATAAGGCCTCAAAGATTGTAAATATTCATAAAAGTTCCCTTTTTATATATAAAAATTCCAATTTGAATATTTGAATATTTATAAACTTAAAGTTTATAATAGTGATATTAGAGCCTAACTTGGGTATCAGTCAAGCTACAACACAAAACAAATTTCTAGTGTCCATCTTAAATTGAACTAGTTGCCATACATATACCAAATGACTATCTAGACATATATCTATACATTTTTTTTGGTAAGGTTCGCACCTATGGAGTTTCAAACTAGTGGCCTTACGTGAGGAGTGCCTTAACAATACACCCAGTCAACATCTATTCTATGCCTCATGGGCACACATCTATACATTGTCATTTCCCTCCATCACCACCATTTATTTTGTATATTTATTGTCAAATATGCATGCAACTTAATAAATTTTTTATAGTTGTTGTTGTATTGCCACCAAAATTAGAAACTATAACTTCATAATTGATTTACATACAATTGCACACCAAATTTGGTAATACACTTGCAATAAATTCATTGACCAATACAACCACCAACTCTATAAATATAATCGCCAATACATTCATACACCTATGAATTATAGTAGCAATAAAAGTGTCTTTGATAAGAAATCTATAGGACCACACTATTTCATCACTCAATGACCAACTATTAATGAAGAAAATCAAAATTTCTCCCTCTAACACAAGGAAAATAGTGGGAAATTGATATCAGGTTGGAAAAATTGAAAAAATTGAAGGTCCAATATAAATAGGTTATTGAGGAGTAAGCATAACTCAAGAAGTTTCTATAGAACCATGATCTAAGGTAGGGAATGCACAAAACTAGGATCTATTAGAGCAAGAAATAGCATGGAGTTTCAAACAATACTATGACATTCCATGACATTCTAAAGTAGGAAATTACATAGAGATGTGATACATTAAGGAAAACTAATGGAACTAATAGAAAGTTTTTTTTTGCCAATGTTAATTCTTCAAATGTATCAAGCCAAGAGGACACAACTAACCCATAATTGATCATATCCACGAATGGTGTAGTAGTCATCTTACTAGTAACCACAATCCTATGCAAATAAACCAATAAACATGTGTTCAATGAGGGTAAAACTAGTGTTATCAAAATTTAATGGAAATGAAAGCAAAGTGTGACCTAGATTAACAAGGCATAGAAATACTTTGAAATAGACAATGTTAAAGATTGTAATGGAAAAAATCAAGTACACGTCCATGCATATTGAGGATGTTGCATACACTAGGTACATGTGGTGGAAGAAATTGAAAGAGTTATGTTCATATAATCGAGATACATTCAATGACAATTTATTGAAGAGGTTCCAAGGTATAACACAAGTCTTTTTTGCAAATCACACCATAATACAACAAAAAGGTGATGTAGATGAATACATACATGAATGGGAGTATTGGTAATGCAAATGCCTAGGTTATCAGAAGAGTGGCTACTCCAAACTTATGTGTTCAGATTAAGGTGTCACATAAAGAACAAGTTTAATATGCATAGTATTACAATCATGGAAAAGGCTAGACATAGGGGAAGAGTCGACTCATAAATTAAATTAAATAGGTCATTCAAAATTATTACAAGGTTTATTCAAGATGTAATCCATCCCAAACCATAGACATTGAAACTCAAAATATCTTTAATTGCATCTATGAAAAGAAAATAAACATAGTTTGGAATCCCAAATATGAAGGAAAGGAAAATGTAAGTATTTTGGAGAGAATTAGGATCTTAAGCATAAGTATTAGAAAGAAGATAACTCAAAAGAATTATATAATTATAAAGTAGAGAAATAAAATGACTTAGATACTAGAGAAATAGATGAAGAAAAATTTTGCAACCCAAATGTTACATAATAGTTACATGATAATTCGAGGATGAGAAGACAATAAGAATATTGCTAAATAAGAATATTGCTAGTATTGATAATTGGTATCATCCAAGCACAAACATTAAAATTAAAAAAAGCATATTAAAAAGAGCAATGTTAAAGTTATAATAGATATCAGAAGAACCCATTATTTTATAGGTTAATGCCACAAGAATGTTAAATCTTCTTTTGTATCTAAACACTAATATGAAGATATTGGTCGTAGATGGAAAAAAAGTGAGAGGAGATGTAGAATTAAGGATTTAATGGCTACAAGATTTAGTTGTAAAAAAAGACCTTGAAGCTTAACTCTATTCATGTTCTATCTTTTCGCATATTTTTTCCAATTTATTTCTTAAAGAGACAACTTCAGATTGTAGCTTTTTGCATATTTTTTCATTTTTCTTGAGTTGACATTTCACTGCTTCTTTTAACCTTTTTGCCTCTTCTATATGCATCTTCAGGATGACAATTGTCTTTTCTATTTCATCAAGATCATGATCCTTTTTTTCAATTTTTTCAAATTGCTCATTTTGCTCTATATTCTCTTTCATTAAGTCTCTCTATTTCTTCTAAGGCACAAACAATTTTTGCTTCAAGATTCACTTTTCCATCAGTTTCTTCTTCTTCATCAGCATACTTTGTATCCATTTCTCCATAAGTATTTGTATCATGTGTTAGAAATGTAACTCAAGAGGTCCCACCATGATTTTGTAATGTTTACATGGTGGGAACCATTTTTTACTTTCCTAAGATGCTTTATAATATAAAAGTGACTTTATATTATAAAAGTGATTTTATATATTTTAAATGACTTAAAATTTAAGTTGTGGGTCCCAAAACTTTTTGTGAACATTTAATAATAAAGTGTGTTATTAAATGAGCATTTAATGTGAACCTTTAAGATATGATTGATCTCAGCCATTGATGAGTTAGTTGAGATTAGTTAGTTAGGGTTTTGGGAAGAAGAAAGATATAAAAAGACATATAGGGAAGAGAGAAGAGAGAGTGAGAGAAAGAGAGCACAGTTCCCAAGGAAAAACATTGGCACACTTCCCAAGGTTGTTTCTGCAAACTATCCGTACACCTCTTGTTGGCACAGAAATTGAGGTGATCCTTAAAGTTTTGTACTCCTATGCTAGCATAGTTTTCGAGGCATTCTGCTGGCACATAAATCGAGGTATTCTGTACACAGTTTTGTACATTGTTGGAACAGTTTTTGAAGCAACTGTTTTTACACAGATTTTGAGGCAGTCCGTACACCATTCAGAAAATTGTACAGTTTACTGCTCGCACACAGTTCAAGGTTTTCCGTACCTTGTCTGTACAACAGTCTGATTTTTGCAAAGATAAGTTGGTTTATTTGCATTTCTGATTTTTCTTGCTGAAGGAAAGAATTTTTGAGTTGTGAGAAATTTCAATTTTTGTTCTCATTTAATAAAATAGATCTCTCTGGGTTTTCCTCTTGTGAGGTTTTTCCCTGGGCTTGGCCCTAAATTTTTGTGTTAATTTCAGCTTCAGTTCAAGAGTTTGGTTGTATGGTATTTATGCTTAAACTATCAGAAATTTCATTATACGAATTTATAGTTCAAAAAAGTTATAAATCAGAGTTACAGTCAAAGTGTTTGATAAAAGTCCAATAATAAAGTTTTATCAAAAACCTTCATCTTGTCCCAAATCTCTTTTGTCGATGTACACTCCATTACCTTGTCAAGCTCAGCCTGGCAGGCCATGAAAATGGAATCCATAACTATTGCATTATTTTCACTAAGATTTTGTATAGTTGCATTTGTTGGTTGTGTTATTGGAGCTATATAACCTATCACCACTGATTCCCAAGTATCTGACCCAAGTTTCATCAAATATGTTTTCATTTTTATGCTCCAAACTACATAGCTTGATCCATAAAACAAAGGAGCTTTGTCTAAGAAGAGACCTTTTTCATTGTTATTCTCTTGTTTATCATCATCACTATTTTCATTTCTTTCATATGGACACTTGGCAACAAGATGTCCTATTTTATCACAACTAAGACAAGAGGGTAATTTACCTCTGAATTTATCCATTCTTCTTTCTTTCTCTTTGTCTTCATCCATATTGGTTTTGATTTCCATGTGTGCTCCCGAGATCTGTCTTTCAGTGGTTAAACTTTTTTTGAAGAAACCTTCTTTGACACATAAACTCAAATCATAGTACACATAATTTAACATGGAAATCCTTTCGGGAGAAAACCATAAAAATTTATCTTTATAAATTCATGTAGGCACCAACCTACTGTTACAAAGTTTGTAGGAACCAACCTACTAGAGACACCAATCTTCTCAAATGAGCACCAGATCAACAATATGTAGGATCCAACCTATTGGAGACACCAATCTCTTCAACTTTGCACCAACTCAACAATATATCTGTACCAACCTACTGGAGACACCAAACTCTTCAATTGAGCATCAACTCATTAATATGTAGGAATCGACCTACTGGAGACACCAATCTCCTATTGCTACTAATAATGCTTCTGATTCTGCTTGTATTTTTGTGTTATGATCCTATGCCAATCTACACTCTTCCAATAGACAACACCTCTTTCTACATATGCACCATAATCTGCTTCAAAATGACTTAATAATATACAAAAACCCTTACTTCTAGATTGCATATCTCTAAAAATATAGTGAACCAACATCTGAAACTTTTGCAACATGTACTTCAAGATCTCTACTTCATCTCCTCCAAGGTTCATTGTCTAAAACATCCTAGAATAAAGGTTATAGCAAAATGTGAAATTGGCATGTTTAAAGTTGGTTTAAGGATCATATAAAAACCCTAACTTCTCGAGGTCATATCTCCGAAAATATAGTGAACAAGTATTTTAAACTTGAACCATATGTACTTAAGATCTCCACTTCATCTCCTCCAAGTTTCACTTTTTGAAAAATCCTAGAACATAATTTATAGTTGAAGTGCCACACTAACCTGTTTGAAGTTGATTTCAAAATCATTAAAAAACCGTAACTTATCGAGTTCATATATCCTTAAATATAGTGAACCAGCATCTAAAACTTGAACCACATCTATTTCAATATCTCTACTTCATCTCCTCCAAATTTCACGGTCTGAAACGCCCTAGAACACAAGTTATAGCGAAAGCATCATACTAACTTGGAAATATCCCATTTTGGAATGATATTCAATCTTTGTTAATCTTCTTCTTCAAATGCTGCAACCCTTTCCATTAGTGTGTCTTTCCTATGAGATCTCCATTTTGCAATCTTTATCTTGGACACCTATACTCTCCCTTTTCCTTTAACATCAATGACAACAATATTTCCAACATGTTTTTTTATACGTCATTTTAATTTTAATTTTAATTTATGTGGTTGTATGATACCAATTATGACTATTAGTGATATGCTTGGTGTGTTTTTATCCTATGAATGTGATGTGCCTTTTTTTAGTCTTTCTTGATTATTTTTCATCTGTTTTTTCAATCTTTGACTTGTCTTCTTTCTCTAGTTTGTATTTACATCATTTTTAAATTATCCCCTTTATATAAGTTGTATTTAGGTTCCCATTCCTCTCTAAAACACTTACATTTTCCCTCCTTGAATTAACTTAATCATATTTTTGAAATGATTTATTTAATTTAATTTTAACTAGTGTTGCCTTACATCTAGCTTTTTCAATGGCTGTAATACTATGCATTTCTAAGTTCTTTATGTGTGGCTTTAAATCAAACACATCAATTTAGAGTAGTTGATGTTTTGATCAAACGGGAACTCACATTGCCAATGCTTCCGTTCATGCATGTATTCATTTACATCTTTTTTGCATTCCAACTACAAAAAAATATTTTTCTATTATACCTTACACCCTCTTAAAGAAATAAATTTTAAGACTATATGAATAGGTCCTAGTATAGGACTTCCACCACATTCCAAGTGTATGGATACCCTCTAAGATACATAAAGAAGTACTTGATTAAATCAGTCATATTTCAAAGTATTTTCTTCTCTATTAATCCTTGCCACACTCTATCTTTCATTTTGATTGAATTTTGATAATTCTAATTTTACCCTCATATATCCATTTATCGATTGATTTCCCTAGGATGATGATGGTTGAATGATGATCATTATCCCATTCATGGATAATGGGATTAGTTGTATCTCCTCAAGTTAATGAGTTTACTATATTAATATTGGTTGGAGACTTTTTGATAATTTTTATTACCTCCTCGTGGCTTTTTTTCCATTAAGCCTCACTTTTAGTAATATTCTAATTCTATTAAGGATATGAACGATTTATTTCTTCGGATTATCTTAGGACTACTAAAAATTCTTGTCTTCTTTAAGATCCTTAATAACTTGCTTGTATTGTCCCCCTAGTTTTTCCAACCTAGTATCAACGTCTGCATTTCCCACCATTTTCCTTGTCTTTAAAGGTAAAATTTTGGTTTATTAATTTGTTGGGCTTAAGTGATGGAAGAAACTTATGGATTTATTTACAAGAGTACCAACTTATAAAATGACCACTTGAACTAAATGGCCATTGTGTGACAATAATGCATTATGACTATTGGATAAGTAGATGTTATGGTGGTATATGATGAGGATGACATCGAGGTGGTGGCAAGGAGACGCTAAGGAAGAGTATGGCAAGGAAGGTATGGATATGATAGTTGTAAGAACAGAAATGATGTCAGCATATAGATGTAAGGCCATGATGGTTTCTCCAGATTGTGTTTTCTTATTTATTTATTTTTATTAATTGTTTATTCGTATCTACTATTATATTTATATATTTTTTATATTTATTATATATATAAAATACTAATAAATAAAAAATTAAAACATTAATAATTAATAAATTAAAATTAAAATAAAATAATAAATAAGTATCATTAATAAATAAATAACGACTGAAAAGATCATAACTATTAATAAACAAACCCATATATATATATATGAATGAATGAAGGCACCCCACATATATATATATTTAAAACAAGTGCCTTTCCTCTTGAAAAACTTAGTTTATGTATTTTTAGAATTCAACATAGATAAGGAAGTAGTATGTAGTGGATGTGCTTTTGGTAAATATATCAAAGTTGTTTTTCTAATTAGTGAGCATACATCAAGAGGGTGTTTGATCTAATCCATTCATATGTTCGTGGATTCATGTTTTCCTTTTTTTATAGTTAGTTGATATTATATCATTTTTATTGATGATTTTTTATGCAAATCTTGAAAAGGATGAAGTGGTTAGAAAATTCATATGATTCAAAGTCTTGGTTAAAAATTAGGCAAGGAAGAAGATCGAAGTTCTTTGATCAGTGAAGTTTGCTTCTTTTTCCAAGGAAGCAAGGATCAAAGTATTGATAATACCTAACAACCACTAATAGTACGAGGTTGCAAAGAGGAATAACAAGTATGTTGTTGAGACTACTCAATCTTCATGACATGGATTTTCCCATGTCTCTTTGGGCAAAGGCTTGTGATACAACTATGAATGTTTTGAGCGTATGTCCTCACAAGATATTAAAGGATTTAATCGCATATGTGGGAATATGGTTGTAAGACCTATTTAGGCATGTGTACCCTTGGTTTATTCACTGGTGTAAATTCTAGATGTAGACTTAGGTGATAGGGGGACATGTTGTATTCTCAGGTACCTAGTTAAAAACTTAAGAAGGGGATGTTCTTACCCCAAGTCAATTTTAAAGTGGTGAATGCTAGGTTAATCTTAAATTGATTTTAGCGTAATTAAGATAACCTTGATTTGCTCATTAATGGGTTTTTCATTGGTGGTTTACAAGCCCATGGTTTTGGGTAAGCCATAGTATTAGTAAGTGATGCAACATATTTAAAGGATTGAATAACTCCATTGTAAAATGTTGTAAGTGGTTGGTGTTAGTTGGATTGGCTATGGCTTGGTTAGATTGACCAAGGGTAATGAAAAATATCTTTTGAAGGATGATTTTTTTGATAAAGGGTTTCCAAGGTAAATATTGGTCATTATTATGTGCATGTTTATTATTGTATTTGTATTTCTCCACAACTGTACTCCCTAAATTTTTAGTATGGTGTCTGGGAATACAATACACAATAAAAAGCATGCACATAATAATGACCAATATTTACCTTGGAAACCCTTTATTGGGAAAACGAGTCCTTAAAACATATATTTCATTACTCTTGGTCAATCTAACCAAGCCATGGCCAATCTAACCAACATCGGCCACTTAAAACATTTTACAATGGAATTACTCAAGGGTGAAATCGTGAACCTGGGAAACACTTCTGTGACAAACAAAGTGAAAAAAACGGAGCGCGGGCGGATGATCACACGAAAAAAAAAGTCAAACTGAAACTCTAGGTCGAGAGTTTTGAGAGTTCAAACTCTGGGCCGAGAGTTTAAAAAAACTCTAGGCTGAGAGTTTGAACCAATCGTCGCGCTGTATTTTAAAAAAAACTCTCGGATGAGAGTTTGAACTAAACTCTAGGCCGATATTTTGGAAGACATTTTCTCGCCCGAGAGTTTCTGGTCAACAATTCCAGCACCATTTCTGCAGAATTCAGAAATGTGTCACTTTAACAAGGTCGGACCACTGCAAAACATGAGAATTACATGTCGGAGTTTTTTACCAATAGATTCATCATTCAATCTACTTTCTAGTAATATAAGTTTTTTTCAATTTCATTTATGATTACTATTTTTTTCTATTTTTTAACTAAACTTTATCATTAAAAAATTAAGTGTCTGAAAAATCAGTCACAATGAAAATTCAATATCATCACAATGACGAAGCCAAATTTTTTTAAAAAAATACAAGGATGTTCCTTGAAGTGTCCTCTTTAATGGGTTGGTTTTAGTTTGTTTGATAAGAGTAACATTTGAAAGAAAATGTGAAGACAAAAACATGTGTCGTTAATGCACCATTTTCTGAACATACGTTGTTTCGATAAATAATAAAAAATAGTTCCAAGTCTTAAAAAACTTGAAATATAGTCTAGGATCAATTTTAGTGTGTGTAGATTATGAGCATACAATTGTTTTCCCTAAAATGAATAACCATCTATCAAAAAACCATCGTCAACATAGGTCACTCATTATCCATACCTAAACTTTTCAAGTATATGTCGTTTGTTGACAACAAATTTGTCCCATGATATGTCCATAAAAAAAATTAAAAAAAATACTAGTAGAAAGCTAATTCAATTCTGTAAAACCTTTGTGTTTACTTCAAGTGAAAATTACTAAGGGAGATACGGGTTTGAAGAGGTCGAAGTTGAAAAACATAAAAATTAGCAATTTTTTTTGTCAAAAACAAGCCAAAATTGTTTCCCAACTTCATGTTTTCACCCTCAAGCCTTTAAATAGTCTTCTTTACATACCAATACCATGGGTTACTCAAAACCATGGGCCCATAAACAACCAATGATAAACCCATTAATGACCAAGTCAAGGTTATCTTAATTAATCTATAATAGAGTCAAGTTTAACCTAACATCCCCCCCATTAACCTTGACTTGGGGTAAAGACCTACCCCCTCAAAAAATTTAATAGCCATGAATACAACATGCCCCCCTATCACTTAAGTCTACATCTACACTTTAGACCAATAAATAAACCAGGGGTATGCATGCCTAAATAGCATATGCCCATTTACATATGTGATTAAAACCAACTCTCAAAAATATTTACAATTGTATAACCAAACATGTGATGTTTGAAAATTTTACTTATATCTTTACCCACATCCATCTTTGCCTAATGAGCCAAATCAAGCACCCCTTAAGCGAGCACTTCTTCATTAAAATCAATGATCTTAGAATTATCTTGTGGGAGCTATTTATCCACCCAAACATGGATTTGATAACATATTAAAAATTTATAGAGCATTATGGAGAAATACAAAATACACAATAATAAGCATGCACGTAATAATTGTCAATATTTACCTTGGAAACCCTTTACCAAGAAAACTTGGCTTCAAAAGATATCTTTCATTACCCTTTAGGTAAATCCAAGGCTAATTTTTCCAGCATTAGGCATTTTATAATGGAGTTACTCAAGCCTTTAAATAGCTTCATCACATACTAATACCATGGGAAAATACCATGGGTTACCCAAAACCATGGGCGGGTAAACCACCAATAGTATACCCAATCAAGGTTATATTAATTACTCTATAACGAAGTTAAGATTAACCTAAAATTCCCCCCTTTAAACTTGATTTGTGGCAAACACTTACCCATAAATGTTTTAACCATGTATTCGGGAATACAACATGTCTTCCCTTATCACCTAAGTCTATGTCTAGAATTTATACCATTAAATAAACCAGGGGTATGCATGCCTAAATATGTCTTGCAACCATATGCCCATTTGCATATGTTATTAAATCCAACTCCATGAAAATACTTCTATGCATTTATTTACCCATATATGTATACATCTCTCCTCAATGAGACAAATCAAGCACTCCTTAACCATTGACCAAGTACTTCTTTATTGAAGTCAATGATGTAGGGCTTCTCTTGTGGGAGAAATTTATCTGCCCAAACATGGCTTTGATACCATATTAAAATTTGGCATCGCTAGATAAATAAAAATTAAATGAGCATTATGGAGAAAAACAAATACACAATAACAAGTATGCACATAATAATGATCAATATTTATCATGGAGATCATTTATTGGGTTACCTTTGGTTGATTTGACCATGCCATGGCAAATCCAACCAACACTAGCCACTCATGGAATTTTACAATGGAGTTACTAAAGCCTTTAAATAGGCTTCATCATATACTAATACCATGGGTTACCCAAAACCATGGACTTGTAAACCACCAATGGTAAACTCATTAATGACCAAATCAAGGTTATCTTAATTACTCTTTAACCAAGTCAATATTAACCTAACAATATATCACCTCTTTTCTACCTATTTTCCACCATGTGCCTTAAAAGAATCCATCCACCTCTTTTGAATTTTGAAACTAATTATTGAATATATGTAAAAGTTCGGTGATTAAGTCTTCTCATTTAGTTATAGAAACATTAATAGAGTAAAATCATCATAGAGATATGTAATATTCTTACACTCGTTGTCGAAAGTAATATCAACCATCATTTATCATTTTCCTCATTTCTTTCCATTTACATTCAATCCATTCATTATCATGTTCATGGTAGTTATGTAATCCAAAAGGCTATTTACTTATATATTATAGTTGACCCTCTAGAAGGTAAGGATGGAAATACGTGGTCCTAATTTTACATGGGTCATCTTTTCACTTGGCATGGAATATTTTATAAATCATAATATAAAGTGATCACCATTACTAATATGGTTACATTAGAGCTACTACTTCCCCCTCCATTTGTTAAGAAGATGAAAGAGAGAAAGAAAAGGATTGGAAGTAAGGGACAGGCAAACAACATCTACTAGGGTTATGGATGCTTATATGGACATAGAGCATTTTTTCAATACCGTGGTGACTGAGGACTTCATGCCTTATGTTTTTGCCAAGATAGCTACCCAAAAATTCACATATCCACTTATCCACTTATTACTATGGGGATTCTTTGTGACATTTACTTGTGTAATAGTCCTGCAAACTTTATGATCGGACTAATTTATCCTTCGCTAGTTTTCTTTCATTTAATTTTAGATACATCTCATGAATCACCATGTGTTAACTCTCAATATGTCCATACTTGAGAATGGGTCCACCTTGAAATTTTAGATTTTTAAGAATATATGGATTAATAGGGAAAAAATTCATTCCTAGTGATATAAGAGCCACTATGCTCAAATAATTTTGGATCTTTTGAGCATTAATTTTTACACAGTTTAGAGCTAGATGCATTACACTTTATATATATCTTTGTTTCAAAAGGTTTCTGTAAGAGGTAAATGTATATGATATAACCCAAAGGAGGAGCATATGTGGGATTAAATGTAAATGTAATGAGATAAATGTATAAGTAATAATGATTGGCTTAGTAAAGGGCCCACATTTAGAAGGAGTGGGTGTGTATGTGTGTATATATATAGAGAGAGAGAGAGATCATGTAGTTATGAAATATGTGATTTGGATATATGAGTGTATTGGGGTAATTGCATGAGGTTCTTCTATACTTTAAGGTGTTATTGTGTGACTCGTCTCTTTTATCTATGTTTGAGTTGTGCTCGGCATGAACATTTAATTTACATTGTGTGTACTCTTGTTTATTATTCTATCTCAAGTATTTGGTACATAACATTTGGTATCTAAAATTGAAGAAGGATGTTAGAATTTGTTGGATGACATCACATTGCAACATTAAAATGAGAAGGAAGACAAGATTCAATAAGGTCACCAAAAAATACTTGAAGTCGAGCATTGAATTGAAATATCGAAGTCAAATATGATGGAATTATGACAAATGCAAGTAGTATTGAAGACCAAGAAGGAAGGATAAATGATGTCATTTTCTTTGAAAAGAAGACATGTGGCATAGTTGTACAAAATCAAGGAAACCATCAAATGTGAAACTATATTAACACCCTCATTACCAAGAAATATTCCAAGAAAGACAAAAGGATCTACATTGAAACTACCAAGGACGAAGATGGAATAATCGACAATATTCATGGAATAGAGCATCACAAAACCATTTCGATGTTAAATGTTGATTTTTTCTCAAATGTCGATTGAAATGTTGAATTTGGACCCTAAGTGTGGTAGTGTTTTCCTATGTGCTTCAAAATCTCAATAAAAAAAGGATCCTAGAGGTTTGGAAGGTTAGACCTTCCATTTTGTGCTCAATCTAAAGTATTCTAGGGGTGATAGTGATTGCAAACTTTGCTAGTGAATTTCTTCTACATTGATCTCTATAGATGTGAGAAAAACACATGATGGAAATTTGAGCTCTTTTCTCAAACTTATATGAAATGTGCTTGGTGGAATGTGGGTGGAATAGGATTATGCCATGGGATTCTCCATGTAGCCATCCCATGACTACATGTGAGTCCTGGAAGAGCTCTAATCTTTTATTCTAGCTGCCCAATCAATGTCAAGGAGTGTAGATACAACTAACCATTCTACTCTATTGTTGGTGGATCTCGCTACACCAAGCTCGAAAGATAATTTTATCTTATGGTATGATAAACCACCCCTAGCCCCACTAGGTCATACATTACTTTGAGTCCCCATCAAAATATCATTTGGTGTGAGATGGTTCATATTCTAGATGTAGGATGAGATGGGGGTGCTTGGGCTAAATATTATCCTTCTATCATAGTTTGATGGCCTTCAGCTTATAGAATATTTCTACACATTTGTAGAATGAATGCATTCATTCCTTTCTAACCAGGTGGACCACATTAATGTTTCCAAAAGCTTCCTTAATGTTTTCACCAATTCATTGCTACAAGTGTCTACACTTGTCATCTTGTTGTGTCCTAAATATCCTTTGTAAAATGAAAATACAAGAATAGATGTGAAATGGATTCCTCTTCGTTTTTACCACATTGGAACCACATCTTCATTTTTGGGAGTGCTTGAAACTTCCAAAGCTTGGCCTTCCAACATTGACTATTGGTTGGAGTACCAGAGGTGAATTGCAACATGTAGCTAACAAGGACACTATATGTTGGTGGATGGGTTTCCTTCCCATATCTAAGTGTCTTCTTCATCTCAAAGGGTGGATCCTACATATTTCAAATAAAAAGTGTATCCCAATATCAGGAATTAATGTCTAAATCCACTTGACTGAGGGCTAGGTAATCATACTTCTATTTCACAATGTATTTGAAAGCTGAAGGTGTCATGTACCTGATAACCTCTTTACATTGTGGATACCATAGGGTACTCAAATCTGTGTATAAATTCTTCCTTTGATACATAATACAAATTTTTATTTCCATTGGCTTGATATTTCGTTAGTTAAACAACAAAAATAAATATAAATATAGCAATGAATTAACCAAATATACGCATTCTAATTTATGCAAGTATTTCTATCATCAATGCATTCATACCATGCTTAGTGAATCCATGCACATAATCATTTCCATTAACAATAATTTAACAAACACATTACATAAAATATATTCCATGGAATTCAAACACATTAAGCACTTATCTTTATAAATGTCCTCCAACCAACTGCAAGTGAAGGACATTCTTCCCAATTGTAGGAACTTGTCAAGTTGTTTATTTCTTTGATAGATGCCACCCTCGAGCTAGGGCTATCAAGTCCACAAGGAGTGAATTCCCAATTTGTTTTCCTCAAACACACTTTCAAACAACAACACTTATGGACGGTAACCCCTTTGCTTTGTAATCCCTCAGGTTGTCCCCATCCCATTCCAATGATCCAACACAAGTTGGCCAAGGAGTCTCTGTTTCATGCTCCCAGATAATCCAGTCGCAAGTTAGGTCTCTCTCATATGGGTATCAAACCCGGTGGCACCAGATTCTCTAGGCTAATTGTATGAGAAAGTACAAATTACAATATATCTTCTTTGGCTTCCCAACCATAGCTTAGATGGCATGTTGTTTCCATGAATGATGGAATGAATGAATGAATGAAAATGAGTTTCTAACATTATATATGCATGGTTTGGTTTTTTATTGACACTTGAATTCCATAGAAGAGGTCATTTCCCCTCTCTTAATACTCATTTATGATAATTAACCCTTAATTAATTAAAGTGACCCTTATAACCATGGTTAAGGTACCTTGGGTTAAAAATTATATTGAAGGATAGGGACATAAGCTAATATTCATTGTTAACTAGGATCATCTCCCTTTATCTCCCTCTCACTTTCCCCACTAGTGGAATCATAGCCCGCCATCTCTTGTTTGTCCTTCACTTGCAGCAAGAGTTTCCTCTCTCTCTCTCTCTCTCTCTCTCTCTCTCTCTCTCTCTCTCTCTATATATATATATATATATATATATATATATATATATATATATATATATATGGTCATCTTGGACCATTCATGCCGCCCAACTTATAGCCTTTACATGATTACATCATGTTTACATCTTGGGGTTTAAAACATGGTGTTACAAAGGGGTATGATATACTATGGGATATGGCCTATCTAGATTTCCACACCCATTCTTAACCATGTATAATTGTCAATCTTTGGGAAAAGGATAGTGATGACATGAGCAAACTAGATCAAGGATTTCCAAAAATTTGATCCATCGTGATGTTGTTTATATATAAATTTGATCCAACCTTCTAGATATATATACAATATATTTAGTCATCCTAGACCATTCATGTCCAACTTCTATCCTTTACACGATTACATCATATATACATCTTGGGGTTTAAAACATGGTGTTACAAAAGGGGTATGATATAATATGGGATATGGATACCTAGATTTCCACACCCATTCCTAACCTTGTATCATTTTCAATCTTTGGGAAAAGGGTAGTGATGACATGAGCAAACTAGATCAAGGATTTCCAAAAATTTGATCCACCATGATGTTGTTTATGTGTAATTTTGATCCAACCTTCTAGCTTAGATTGGAGCAATGTATTGATTGTATAGTATCTATTGAAAAATCCTAATCTTTTCCAGTTATTGTTAATGCAAAATCAAATATGCCAACGTGTTTTATTCCCCATCCCCCTATGTATTTTGGTAATGATAGATATTCCCTTGAGACTAGTGGTAATTTTCCATCTTCCCTATTCCCCTTCTAGAGATACTTGGAAAATATCCACCTAAGTTACGTAATGATATTGTTTGGAGGGGTAGAAAGGGTTAACTAGTAAATCATAATAGCTTGTACGACACTTTTAATTAAAACATTTTTACTTTCATTGAAGATCCCCTTGTTTAGTGAGTGATTCGAATTTTAATCCTCTTGATGATCTAGTTCCAGTACTAGATCTGATATTTTTTTTTTATCTTTAATTGGAGTCCTAGGTAGGACATCTTTACATCAAACTCTTGAGTTGTGAAAGGGAGGAGATTTAGTAACATTGTGAGATGAAATTGAGGAACATGATAGAAATAGATGAAGGATTTGGATTGATTGATTTCCATACCCATGGCTAGATAAAAGAGATCAAGGATTCTAGCATATACCTTGGGTTCTTGAATGGAACCATTACCAAGAAAGAGTAAATAATCCACAAACATAAGATGAATGATTTGAATAGTGTTGGACACCTTGATGCCTCCAAAGGTTCCTAATGGATTTCATCCAACATGACTCTACCATCCCTTTATTGATGATACAAAAAGGGAGTGAAGGTAGAAGACATCCTTGGAAAAGAAAGAGAGAGTCATGGAATAAGTATGAGGTTGATCCATTGATGAGGATGGTGAAAGAGATTGAGGAGATACAAGCTTCAATCCAATAAATGAAAGGCCAATTAAACTATACTTGAATTAGGATTACTCAGCTATATCCAACTAAATTCATATCAGAGGATTTAACTAAGTCAAATTTTCTTATGAAATATTGTTTATTCCAAGATTTTTCAACGTGAATGGATTTTTGGATAGAGCCAATGGCATCTTGGATGTCCCTTGCATGGAGAAAAATAATTTTCTTCCTAGAAATGTGGGAAAATATGACAGACTTAATGCAACTAGAAATTATACTTAGATAATTTTGTAAATGATGTTACAAAGGGATATAGGATAGAAATATTTAAATCATGATAGTTTATTTACCTTAGGAATTGTGGAAAGAAAGGTGGTGTTGTTTTAGTTGTGTAGCTCAAGTGGTTGTGAGGAAAAGGTGTTAGCTTTCCTACCTAGGTTCAATTCCCACTTTGTGAGATGTTTTGTCTTAGTGAATTGATTATTTAGAGATATATATGACATATTCATGAGTTTTTGACCTAGACTTATGCTTTGAAGAATATAGGGTTTACCTTGGATACCATCCTTGGAATGTGGGGAAGTTCTTAGGTGGTTTCCCTTGGGATATGTTACTTGAAATTACAAAACAAAAGTGGAGTTGCATGTTTGTAGTATCCGACATTCTTGTCTCAACTACTCAATAATGTGATGTTCCAAAATCCCCTATAGAATTCCATTGGTATCCCATTAGGATTGGGGAATATATAACTTTTTTATTTTTTGAAGGAATTTCTTGATTTCATTTATGTGAAATATTATTGGTATCATATTATTATGATACTTTATCCTTTATAATATATACTCAAATTTCTTGTGTCATCACGTTGGCTTTGAATCATCATGATTAGGGTTTATACCCTAGTCAACATTGGTATCCATCAATCTGCATCTCAAGTCTCGTGGATGCTCAAATTGACCCTTACTTGATTGTGTGGGGGTTTTTCATTCAGGATCCAGGTTGCACTTGACATGTGGAGGGATGATTGAAGCTCACCTTTGTTTCTTCCAAATGTTGAGGGAGTCGTTTTCTCAGCTAGTAGGATGGTTGATTTGGATGAGCTCCAAGCCTTTAAGGAAATTGTTCAATCCTCCAAACCCCAAGAAAAATTTATTCCATAAAAACAATTCATCAAGAAGATTGATGAAATTCCCTCATTATATCTCTCCCTCGAAGATCCATGCAAGAAATCTCTCACCCTCTTTGAGAAAGCACTCATTGGAAAATTTATGAGTCTTTTGACAAACCCAAAATCAGTGGAACTCTAGATTGAAGAGCATTGCCCCCCAAAGTTTCAGGGACATGTAACTCTATTTGCTGTTGGTAGGGAATATTTTGTTTTACTTTTCCTGAATAAAGATGAAAGAGATCATAACTTCCGCTTTGAACCATTTTTTATGGGTTCGAGAGGAATGTTTTTAGCTCCCTAGTATTTGGATTTTAACCCAGAAGTTGAGATTGCAATTGCTCCTGTATGGGCTAGGTTGCCCCATCTTCCTCTTCATCTTTGGTGAAAAAGTTCACTTAAGAGTAAGAGCAATGGCAATAAGTTGGGTCATTTTTTGGATAATGTTGAATCAAAAGGGGGATAGTTCTCTTTTGCCTGAATTTGTGTGGAAGTTAACTTGGAGAAAGGGTTGCGAGAGGCCCTAAAGATAAATATCAAGGAATGGAGCCACATTCAGAAATTGGACTATGAGAAAATTCTAATTAAATGTAGACTCTATCATGTATAGAAGCATTTTCCCAAGGGTTGTCCCAAAATGAAAGATGAACAACAAGCAACAAAAGGACCACAAATTAAAGAGGCGGAGTTCTAGACAATTTATAATCCTTGGTGAAACCATCCATGTAAGGATCCCCAAGAGAGAGTTCATATCCCCTAGCAATGGACACCCAACCCTACAAAGTCATCTCCTGCGGGAATCCCTCCGACGAGCAACAATAAACTTGAAATCCTCATAGAACTGGAAGATTCAATGCTAGAAATAGCACAAGATAATATTTTCACTCGCCCCCCCTCTTATGGATCCAGAAAGGGAAGAATTAGAGGATTCAAATCCAAATCCAACAATTTCTAGGAATATTTTGACTCGCCCCCCTCTTATGGATCCAGAAAGGGAAGAATTAGAGGATTCAAATCCAAATCCAACAATTTCTAGGAAAGAGGCTTGGCTTGTACAAGATGCTTAGGCCCTCGAAGGGCTAGCTGAATTCGTTTCCAACTTCATAGTCTAAGTCGAAAAGGAAAACCAAGAATTCCCTCCTCTCAAAAGGATTCACTCTCTAGAAATTTCAAAAGTCTCTTGTCCCTCTCCTCCTCTCACAAGAGGAATAAATACAAATAAACAAAGGATAAATAAAGAAGAATAATAAAATATCATGTTGTGCTATTGAAATTGATTGGATTCTGTTACCAGGAAAACTAGTAGGGATAGTTCCCAGTAATAAAATATAAGAACTGTGACCCAATGTCACCTCGATCACGATTCTAACTTCTTCGGAGTGTCGGAACCTCCAGGGGAAAAAAATCTTTTGATAACCTGTAAGACACTAATACAATAAAAATACTATATTCTCTATACGATTATTAGTTCGACTAGTGCCTTTATGGAGACATTGAGTGAAGAAGATATATTATTTATCCTCCGATGTTTATCAGACCTTAGGATGATCAATCAATGTCAAAATCAATAACGAGTTAGGCTCACAATGTTTAACAACATAAGATTGTCAACCATAGAGAAATCAATACCAATAATAGGTCAATGAGTAAAAGTGATCATGCGTCAACGTTTTCCATTCAGCAGACTAGTATAGATAACGAAGCACATGAAAAAGTGTAACCGTTGATCACAAATAAGACCAAAACAAACTCCAATGTGTTATCACTTATAAGAGGCTGAAAAGTGTATGCATAAGGATATGCCTGGCACAATATACTAGCAGTATTGAAAGCGTTAATGATATCAACCAACAAGATAAAATATATCTCTAATAGAACCATGCATCAAGAGTGTGAATAGTATAATTTATGCTTAAGCCAACCTCACTTTCTATCAATCAAGTAATAAACTGTAATATCAATCACAATATGTCTAACAAATATCGTAGTGGTTTCGAGAAGTATCAATAAGAAAGCTATCATCCACCTCAAAATAGCCAAAATATCAGTTTCAGATATGTATATAAATGCATTTGACACAGTATAGCAGTGGGATGGTAACGATATCAACTAGAAAGAAAAATGGCAATCAATGGACTACAGAAATCAAGTTGGCATGCCATGCATTTAATATGATATTACTTTCCAGAATATGAGCAAACATAAATAAGCGTGATATGACTAGGTAGACACTTGTAGGCATTTATCAAAAAGATTAATATAACATAGCTTTTGTTTCTTGCATGCAGCTGTTAAGGAACTCACAACCCGGAGGCTGCCAGCTGTTATATGGAAAAGGAGGCCACCCGTGGATTGCTACAGCAAACAGGGAAGAGGTCGAAAGGAGGAAGGGGAAGACCGAGGGTATAAGGGAGAGGGATGGATGAAGGGAAGGAAAGGGGAGGTTATAGAGAAGGTGTAGGGTAAGAGAAAGAGGGATGGAGAGGAGGAAACGAGGGAGAGCGGGGGTGAATAGGAAGGGAAAGTGAAGAGGGAATAAGGAAGGTGGTGGCAGCGAGGGTTAGTTGGAAGGGGGATGCAAAGTGAGATATGGAAGGGAGCGAACGTGGAGGAAGACAAGAGGATAGAAGGAGAGGTGGGGAAAAGGTAGACCGAATTTAGGAGGCTAGGGTTAAGGAGGCCGTTGGGGCAAGGTATTCTTTTGCAGTTAGGTTTTGGAAGAGAAATAAAAGGGCCTTTTTTAGTTTTTTTCTAAGACATAAATTTTTGAGTAAAATAAAAGATAAAAATAACCTAAAAATGAAAGAAAGTCTAATCTAACATAATATGTAAAAAAAAAACTCAAAAATTTAGGGTTTCAAAAAAGAAGAGCAACCTAGGGTTCTTAGAGAAATCTACCCTAACTCTAGGGCATCAAGGAGGATGGCCCTCCTCTTGAGATGGCACTTGCTAAGTTTGGAAAACCAAGGTGTTCTTCAACAACTACAAAAGTTGGTTGAAGAAGCCTTAGTTAAGACAAATTTTGGAGACCTAAAGCTCAAGTTTGACAATGCTAGGGTAACCAAAGGTTGAAAATGACGTAGCTAGGACAAAATGTAGCATTAATGGATACCATTCAACTTTAGACAAGCACACATCTAACATTTAACAAAGAAATATCAAGAGAAGAAACTTAGATACCTCCTTGTGCATGTGTTAATCAAACAACTCCTAGCATCACCTTAGCAAAGAGAAAGAACAAAGATACTTCAAATATTTGTCCCCAAAATAGCAAGTACATCCATCCTCAAGAGGTGCGCATCACTCCATGAGCCCAAGTAGGGTAAAAATCAGAAATAAAAGTTTTATCCCATAAGTTGTTATGTTAAAATGAAGTGAGGAGAAGTGTATTTATACTTTTCTCACAGTCACTTTACAAAAATAAAAAATGTCCAGGATGACATGCCTTTTTAAAATTAAAATCCATCTAACCCCAACAGTAGTGAAAATACCTCAACACCCCCCCTAATCAATCATAACAGTCTGGCCTCAATGATGATGTCATCATCAAAAGGAGGACCCCAGAGAGAGGGTGCTGATGAACTGGAGGAACAGGACGATGTGTAAAGTGATCTAGAGGATAGATATGTGCCTCAGTGCTGAAACATCTGTTGCTAGAATGATGAATCAAGGTTTGGTTCATGTGACCCTGTGATCCACCCCTAGAATCCCTTGACACCAACCTCAGGGATTCAAGCCCTTTCACGAGGCAATCAACAATGCCACTGAGCCATAGTACTTCCAAGGGATAAACCAGTATAGACCCATCTAACTCTGGTTCTACAAAGTGCCGAGAGGGATCAAACTGCTACATGCATTCTTATTTTTTTAATTTTAATTTTAATTTTAATTTTAATTTTAATTTTAATTTTTAAATTTTTTTTTTATGGGACAGACAAACACTTCCCCTCCACCCGGGTTGTAGAAATGTGCATTATCGACGCAACCATAGGGTCGGTCCATAACCCCTACTCAGAAAAAGATGGCTAAACACCTCTCCTGATCGGAAAAATGATCTTGTCTTCCTGGGGCACCTCTGCAGGTGCGCTGGTATTGGTACCATGTAACACTAGCTCCAACTGCGGGATGAGTACTCCTCCTGAGGGCGCTCGAGAATCCATGAATCATCTGGGGACCTGTAGACCTACACACATATCAGATAACCAAGGACATCAAACTACCATGAGGCAGACTAACCTATATGAAGAATGTTGAATGCAATGCATGGATAACAATATATGCCTAATCAAAGTAAACTAAACCTACCTATGCTAAGAATATAAATCAGAAAAGGTTAAGTAAAATCATACCACCAATGTAACCATTTGATTAAGCAATTCATACCTGGTCCTTTACCTTTGTCTTTAAAATGTATCCATGAATAGATCTCGTCAATCACCAAGCCAATACGTACTAGTGTCTCCATCAGGATATGAGATGAAAGCTGAGTGACCAAGGGGGCCCAAAAGATTTGATATTGCTGCCGCCGAGAAGGATTTCTTTCACAAGCTCCATCTATCCAAGCTTCCATTAGACTAAGATATGGACCTTCTTCATCATATACTAGCATTGAGAAAAAAAATTCCCTATGATTTGTTGCCTGATTGTTACTTTGGGAGACCATTCATGGAGGTGGACCTTGCAAATATTTGTACATTAGTTGCAACGTGTTTGAACATTTCTTTTGAGATACAAGCGTATTGTTCATCTTCATAATTATCATGTTAGTACCCCACTGATCTTTAAAATTTTTAAATTGTCAACCACATCATTTATGCCTTCACATTTCAAACGAAAAGATAAACAATAGAAATTGTGACAATGTGAAAAGAATGTCATACCTATCCATATACCTGTATTAAATTTACTGACATGTATCATTGGAAACTTACCAACACTAGACATGAAAGGGATGAACATTTATCACATAATGTTGTCGGTTATGGAATACCATGAACCAAGAGACACTGGAGAAACTCTGCATATGGGCATCGTCAAAAGGCACTACATCTTGCATTACTGCATTGTTGAGCAAAGAAAAATGGTTGATCCATTCTTTATTGACGGAAGAGTAAGATTCTTCACCCATACCTGTGCTCGAGAGAGGGTCAACCATGATGCTACAAGGTCTTGAAGAATCATACATCGGTGGACCAAGGAACTTCCAATAATTATTGTCTCTCGTAAACCTGTAATTTTCTTCCAAGGAAACCAAAATATCATAAGAAACCGCAACCTAAGGATATGGATAATTCACCATTTCCGTATATTCTTCAGTTTATGCAATTAAGGCTTCTTTCTCTTCATATTTAGGAATCACTTCATCTCCGGTCATAAGGGTCATCACGTCATTTTCCCGGTCCTGAACAATATTTTCTTCAAGTAAACCTTCTGAGAATTGATCTTCTTCAAGGACTACCTCATGCTCCTCGAAGATTTGTTCATCAATATCCATATGATCGTCATTTATTATCATCATGATTTCTTCCTTAGCATTGGGGTCCCATCGATTGCTGAATGTCTCAACGAGTTGGAGGAAGGAATATATTCCCTTATGAGGGAGTCCTTCATACCAAGCATCCATATCCTGGTCACATCCTAGTTCGAAGGACATTACGAACATATGCATAATGGTATCCTCATTTGTGATATCCCACGCTGTCAATACTTCTTTGAACTTCATGTCATGTGTTGTAACAATATATTTTTCCTTGTGGAACATTGGGATAGACTTCAGACAGTGATGTTTATTAAATCTATTCGGGTACCCCGTAATATTTGAGAAGTCAAATGGATTGAGGCTCTTCATACCTCTTGTCTTTTAGTTTCGTTATTGTAAAGTACTTCCTTTATTTTTTTCTTCAGTTAGAGTCACCAGGAGAGACTTGCCAAGTTAGATCAACAAATCTCACCAAAGTACTAAAATAAGGGCATACCTGAGATGATGGCGATTGTTCCGAATTTCTTTTTGATGAGTGAAGTTTCCTTAAATGAGTGGAGTTGCCAGGTAAGATCTGCAAGATTAGTCCTTAAATATTTTCAAAATACCAATCAAAGACTTACCTCAATTTTCTTACCAAATGTCGTTTTTGCAAAGGATGTGATGACTCCGGATGAACCATTTCAATCTTTGAAACGTCCCTGGAAACGACGCCAAAAATATTACCGAGCAAACTAGCAGGGCTAGTTCCCAGTAATCAAATATAAGAACTGTGACCCAATGTCACCTCGATCACGATTCTAACTTCTTCGAAGTGTCGGAACCTCCAAGTGGAAGGACCCTTTTGATACCCTGTAGGACACTCATGCAACAAAAAGACTATTCTCTATACGATTGTTAGTTTGAACAGTGCCTTTCTGGAGTCAGTGAATGAAGAAGATATATTATTTATCCTCCAATGTTTATCATACCTTAGGATGATTAACCAATGTCAAAATCAATAATGAGTTAGGCATGCAATGTTTAACAACATAAGATTGTCAACCATAGAGAAATTAATACCAATAATAGGTCCATGAGTAAAAGTGATCATGCGTCAATGTTTTCCATTCAGCAGACAAGTATAGATAACCAATTACATGAAAAAGTGTAACCAATGATCACAAATAAGACCAAAACAAACTCCAATGTGTTATCACTTATAAGAGGTTGAAAAGTGTATGCATAAGGAGATGCCTTGCACAAAATGTACTAGAAGTATTGAAAGCGTTAATGATATCAACCAATAAGATAAAATATATCTCTAACATAACCATGCAGCAAGAGTGTGAATAGTATAATTTACACTTAAGCCAACCTCACTTTCTATCAATCAAGCAGTAAACTATAAGATCAATCACAATATGTCTAAAAAATATCGCAGTGGTTTCGAGAAGTATCAATAAGAAAGCTATCATCCACCTCAAAATAGCCAAAATATCAATTTCAGATCTGTATATAAATGCATTTGACACAATATAGCAGTGGGATGGTAACACTATCAACTAGAAAGAAAAATGGCAATCAATGGACTACTTCATAAATCAAGTTGTCATGCCATGCATTTAATATGATATTACTTTCCAGAATATGAGCAAACATAAATAAGTGTGATATGACTTTTGTTTCTTGCATGTAGGTGTTAAGGAACTTACAACCTTCCAAACAAGTTTATCAAGCATTCGAACCCTTCACCAATAATGTATTAAGTATCATTAATTTTCAGCACTTCATTTATCCAATACAATACACAGATTACTAACCTCTCTTTTTATATCTTTTTTAGCATATTTTAAGGGATGTCCCAAAGGGACAACTTGCAATTTCTAGTGGCCCAGAAAAAGGGAAGAGGTTTGTAGCATCCCTCAGACAAAAGGGTAGAGAAGGAAGGAAGGGAAACCGAGGTAAGAATAGGGAAAAGTAGGCATCCCGTGGATTGCTGCAACAAACAAGGAAGAGGCCGAAAGGAGGAAGGGGAAGATCGAGGGTCTAAATGGAGAGGGACGGATGAAGGGAAGGAAAGGGGAGGTTATAGTGAAGGTATAGGGTAAGATAAAGAGGGATGGTGAGGAGGAAATGAGGGAGAACGAGGGTGAATAGGAATGGAAAGTGAAGTGGGAAGAATGAAGGTGGTGGCAGCGAGGGTTAGTAGGAAGGGGGATACGAAGTGAGATGTGGAAGGGAGCGAAGGTGGAGGAAGACAAGAGGATAGAAGACGAGGTGGGGAAAATGGGGACCGAAGGTAGGAGGCTAGGGTTAAGGAGGCCGCTAGGGAAAGTTATTTTTTTGTAGTTAGGTTTTGGAAGAGAAGAAAGGGCCTTTTTAAGGTTTTTCTAAGACATAAGTTCAAGTAAAATAAAAGATAAAAATAACCTAAAATGCAAGAATGTCTAATCTAACATAATATGTACAAAAGAAACAAAATAAAAAATTTAGGGTTTAAAAAAAGAGCAACCTAGGGTTTTTAGTGAAATCTACCCTAACCTTATGGCATCAAGGAGGATGGCTCTCCTCTTGAGATGGCACTTGTCAAGTTTGGAAAACCAAGGTGTTCTTCAACAACTACAAAAGTTGGTTGAAGAAGCCTTAGTTAAGACAAACTTTGGAGACCTAAAGCTCAAGTTTGACAATGCTAGGGTAAATAAAGGTTGAAAATGACTTAGCTAGGACAAAATGCAGCATTAATGGCTACCATTCAACCTTATACAAGCACACATCCAACATTTAATAAAGAAATATCAAGAGAAGAAACTTAGATACCTCCTTGTGCATGTGTTAATCAAACAAATCCTAGCATCACCTTAGCATTGAGAAAGAGCAAAGATACTGCAAATATTTGTCCCCAAACTAGCAAGTACATCCCATCCTCAAGAGGTGTGCATCACTCCATGAGCCCAAGTAGGGTAAAACTCAGAAATAAAAGTTTTATCGCATAAGTTGTTATGTTGAAATGAAGTGAGGAGAAGTGTATTTATACTTTTCTCACACTCACTTTACAAAAATAAAAAAATATCCAGGCCAACGTGCATTTTTAAAATGTAAATTTGAAATTATAAATGTTAACTTAAAATTAAAACAATAATAATACAAAATAATCAAATATGTGGGTAATTTGGGGCATTTTCCCTAGGATTTACCCACACATGGCTAAAATAGCTTAAAAATGAGCATATCAGACTGTTCTGAAGGAAAGAATGCGGAGGGGGGGGGGTCTTCATTCTCCATATAACCCCAATAGTAGTGAAAATCCCTCAACGCCGCCCCCTAATCAAGCATAACTGTCTAGCCTCAAGGATGATGTCATCATCAAAAGGAGGACCCCAGAGAGAGGGCATTGATGAATTGAAGGTCCAGGAGGGTGTGTAAAGTAATTTGGAGGATAGATATGTGCCTCAGTGATGAAACATCTATTGTTGAAATGCTGAATCAAGGTTGGGGTCATGTGACCCAGTGATCCCCCCCTGAAAGCCCCAAACACCAGCCTCGGGGCTTCAAGCCCTTTCATGAGGCAGTCAGCAATGCCACTAAGACATAGTACTTCCAAGGGAGAAACTAGAGGGTCGAGCCATAACCCCTACTCATAGAAAGATGTTTAAACACCCCTCCTAGTCGAAAAAATGACCCCTTCTCCATGGGGCACCTCTACAGGTGTGCTGGTATTGGTACCACGTAACAGATCCCTTATTTTCTCAACGAAGTAAAAAATGATGTATTATTTCTGCATTTTGCTATGTTCCCAATTTGTAACATTATACACATGTAAAACATATTGGAATATCAAAATAAAATGTACTTGTAACAATTGGGATTTGTCTCCTAGGATTACCGACAAGAAGTTGACAACACTATTAGAGGTCATCATCTTCCCTCTTCTTTGTATCTCTTTCTCTCAGCTTGTTCAAATCTCCTTTTAATACAAAACCCCTTAACCATTCTTGTTAAAAGAATGATATGTCGGTATCCTCATTTATCCAATTTGTGAAAGAAATGGCTACCAACACTATCATTCTTAGAGTTTCTTTAGGAGGTTTGGTGTACATATTTCTATAATAGGAGACTCGTGCAACATTGATAGATCCAAAGTTTTCACAAAATGTTCCTTCGTGGTTAGTAATGTTCTAGATAGATATCATTTTATTTTGATTTATAGGTTATTTATGAAATATGCTTGTGCTTTGGTCTCCCAGACAATAGATTGTTCCTTTCCTTTTCAAACTCTTCTAGATGTTATAATAATTCTTGAGATGATTTTTTGTGACTTGTTTATTCATGCATATGAGATATCTATTGTTCCACCTATTCAAGTTGGTTTTCCAAGTTCCCAAACTTTTCTTTGTTCTACTCCTTTGATATCGCTTTGATGACAAGGATAATTTGTTGAAATTGATCAATGAAGTTGGGTATTCGTATTGAATATATCCTTTGGATGTACTCTAGATAATAGAACCAATGTGGATTGAACTTGAAGGGAAGAGGAGGCTTTGGGGTTTTTTGTCTAATTCCAAGACAAGAATGGAATGATTTGAGCCCCATGAAACAATTGATGATATGTATTTTCGAAGGAAGTCCAAGTAGGATTATTTTACCAAGAAACAATCCATTGATTTATTAATATGGGCCTCCCTTGATCTAGTGTTTGAAATAGTCCAAAAAAAACACATCCATCAAGAAGTCTCTTATTTCATGCATATGTCCATATATGTTTAGAAGATCAAATATAATCCTATTCCTCTCTTTAGTGGAAAGGGTAACAAATATATATGGTGGTTATTTTATACTATTGATGATTTGATAAGATTTCTTCCAAGCTATGAGAAGCCACTAAAAATCCTTCTAAGATAACACATTTGAAAGACCATTTTGGGAACTTTTTCCTAAGAGGAACCTTGCAAGTAGTCTCTTGAGATCATGGTTCCTTGAACGAAAAATATATCGGGCTTATGTACATATTGAGTAACATGTGGAGAGATCTCAAATTTAAGTCAATCCCAAACCTCTATTATTGATGGAGAATGATTCTATTTTTAAACCTACTTATGCACTTCCAATGCTCTAAGTCCCTCAATAATCCTATTATATCACCCCTATTGTACATTATTATCCACCTATGAAATGACCTTTACCATGTTGGGGATTCTACCCATATTCTTGTGAAAGAGATCATTTCAATCCCACCCATGATGGAGAGGTGAATAGTAAATACCAAAGGGATGGTCCTAGTAGCGAGATCAAGATCACTCTTTCTTGGTCTAGCATAAGGGAGCATAGGGGAGGGGAAATATCAATAGGGTTGCTAGGATGGGAGAAATAAGTGATAGTAGGGGATGACAAGGCAGGGTCATCATTTTGTTAATGTAATCTACCTAGTGTAGGATGGAGGGGGGATTTCCATAGATCAATGTATTTTGAGGGCTCACCATCATGTGAGGGTTGAAGTAAGGCTTACCTATCGCATGTACGTCTTCTCCATTCTCCTTAAGTCACATTTGATCAATTATTCTCCTTGAGAAATTGTATTGTAGATGACTATCTCCTACCAATATATGCAATGAAAATTCACATCCACAAAGTCCAAGCACTGCTAGTGAGATATACCTCTATAATTTAGTCCTATAGCTTTTAAAAGGCATTCATTTAGGTTTGTTTCCACGCCAATTTTGGCAGCTGCTAGGTTATCCATATCGCAGGTGTGCTCGAAAAATTTGGGAGCTTGGTCCATATGCATATCTTGGTGATCCTTTCCTTGGTTGGATCAAGCTTGGGGTCTAATCCCTAATGTATAAACAAGTTGAAATGTGGAAGTGCGACCCTTCAACCATGATTCTATCCCAATCCTCCTATGATTTGAAGAGGAATATAAAAAATCCTCTAGAGCCAAAAATGTGTCTTGGGTGTATATCCAAGGGTCTTCGCACATTTTTCCACCACCTAACATTTCATTGATTTTTTTTGAAATATTTGTTCCACTAAACTTACCAATGAAGTCTTGGGATGAGTAAAATAATATTATCTGTTAGACCTCCTCTTCTTACACATTGATATGCATATCACTAGGAAAATGTTTAATTATCTTCAACATGGGCTTCCTTTTTTTCTAGTAGGGGGTATAGGCTCTATGATTTTTCGAGTGGTAGGTGTTGCATCCCAGTTCGATATAGCATGTACTTGGCAAGGAGGAAATCAAGAAGGGTTTTAGTCAGTGGGTAGTAGCATGCACTTGGCAAGGAGGAAATCAAGAAGGGTTTTAGTAAGTGGGTAGTAAGCAAGAGTATGTAGGGGAATATGTTTATTTGAATGCAGAAGGACAAATGAATCAGGTAGGGAGGGAATCACTAGGAGGGTTGGGTGAAGGCTTTGAGGGAGGGATATAAGTCACTAGCTTATCAAGTTGGGCTTGTGATATAATGAGGCCATTAACAGGAATATCAAAGGGGATAAAGAAAAGACACCTTAAAGTTAAGAGAGATCTAGAGCATAAGACAGGGATGGTCTATGATTAGGAGGGTTAGTTTATAAAAACACATTCCCATTCTATAAGATTTATAGTTATAAAATATAAAATGATAATAATTATAGAGAAATAGTTTCCATTAAATATACCTTGATTTATATTCTATCAAATTTATTTTTAATAATAATAAATAAAATCTAACTTTAACATATACAACTTAGCATTTTTAATTTTATAATTTGTCTTTCAATTTTTATATCTATAATTGAATTAATTGAATATTAATTATATTAATAAAAAATTAAAATTTATAAATAAAATTTCCTTTATTTTGCATTATTTTCCGACAATTCTCTTAACACAATTCTAAAAAAATACTAATTATGTTTTTTTTGACAGTCATAGTGCTCCAGTCATGGTTGAAACTAAAGGAGAAACCGATCCACTGAAGGTTAGATATTTTTCTAATAAACTTTGCTTTATTTTATTGTTGTAATAAACTTTTGTTCATGTTAGTATCAATTTATTTCTGATAACCTTTTTCTTTAATTGAAGATTGCTTTGAAGGAGCTTCAAAGTCGAAAAATACCTTTCACCATTCGCCGTTATTTGCCAGATGGAAGGTAAATATTATTTGATCAATCTTTATTTGTTAATTTTACCTCTTTCTATTAAATGAAAATAATCCCTTTAATTCCACAGTTTGTATTAATTTATTAAAATGCTGATAATTGGTTGCCTTGTATTCATGAGAAAAGAAAACATCTAGGAGTTTTGTAATACCCAAATTAATCATGAAAGATTAAACAATTTTATGGCTGTGCTTGTTTTCTAATATGGAAAAGATTAATTCCGAAAAACCATGAGATTAGGGAGAATATCTCTTAGTTGGAGATTATGGGAATGAGTTGAGAAACAAATATCCATTTCATGTATTTTTATAATTAAAATTTATTTAAATTAGTATAATTTAACTATAATTTTATAATTAAAATTTATTTAAATTAGTATAATTTAACTATAATTTTATAATTAAAATTTATTTAAATTAGTATAATTTAACTATAATTTAAATTATATGTAGTGTTGTTTACAATTTATTTATTTAAATGTTGTTATAATATAGAAAAGATGAATTTCGAAAAACTAAGAAATTATGAAGAATTTTAGTTATTTAATATTTAAAGATAAGCTAGTTATACAGTCACTTAACTTGTGGTCGGTGAATACCAATAAACCATTTTATAACTGTGCTTTTGTTATAATATGGACTTGTGGTCGGTGAATACCAATAAACCATTTTATAACTATGCTTTTGTTATAATATAGAAAAGATTAATTCTGAAAAACCATGAGATTAAGAAGAATATCTTTTAGTTGGAGATTATGGAAATAAGTTGAGAAACGAATATCCATTTCATGTATTTCTATAATTAAAATTTATTTAAATTAGTATAATTTAACTATAATTTAAATTATATGTAGTTTTGTTTACAACTTTATTCATTTAAATGTTATAATATATAAAAGATGAATTTCGAAAAACTAGGAAATTATGGAGAATATCAATTAGTTATTTAATATTTAAAGATAAGTTAGTTGATGAACAAATATCTATTCGATATATTTATATAATTAGTTAATCACTTAACTTGTGGTCGGTGAACACCAATAGGCCACAAGTTAAGTGTCACAAATAAATTATCTATTACTTGTTCTCCATGTGTAATTAAACGGGTTGTCTACCACAAACTATCCATTATCCATGCATCAACTTCTAGTTATTTTTTATATTCTTTTTTCTTTTATAATTGTTTATTTCAAATTTGGAATGACTACCATAAAATCAATATGGATAGTACACTTTTCTCATCCTCATGCAATCTAGGAAAAGCATAGACGGTAGTCCACCACAAATTCTAAGATATAAACACTTGTTGGCGTAATTAAAATATATTTAAATTAGTATAATTTAACTATAATTCAAATTATTTTTAATTTTCTTTATTTAAATTAATATAATTTAACTACAACTTCATTAATCTTTAATTCTTTTTACAATTCTTTTAAAGATGTGTGTGTTTTTTTTTGTTTTTTAATTTAGTTTGAGTTACATCTACTTCAAAAGGAGTGAGTTTCCTAGGCTAGAATCCCTCACTTTTGTTAAGAAGTTGGACAAAATTCCTTGTATGACATTCTTTTTTTCTTTCCCATGAAATTAGTTTTTTTCTATTTTTAGCATAACTGCAATGAAATTGAAAATTATCAAAGACAATATGCACACTTTCCTCTATGGTAGAGGATTGAGACCTAATATTTTAACATGGTTTGTATTTTATGTTGTAAAGGATTGTACCTAAATCAATGCTCTTTGGACTCCAAACCTAAAGAGGATGCCCCAACAATTGTATTGGTTTGGATTCAACTATTGCATCTTCCTCTAATATTTTGGGAAACTTTGATATCAATAAAAAAATACATTAATCAATTCATACACAAATTTGTTCCTAGGTAAAATCAATATTCATGGGTGAGATTTTTTTAAGGTGTATTTAAGGAAAGGTTTTCCTAAAGCAGTACAACTCAAACTATATAGCTAGATCCATATCCAAGAACTAGATTGTGAAAAAATCCCCTTCAACTACAATTTATGCCATGAGTATATGGGCATTTTATAAAAGATTGTCTAAAAAAGTGGAGGTTACATATATACATAAATAAATGATAGCAAATATCACGTCTCCCCGAAAAGTTGGAGAGTAGCACATAAGTATACGAAGCCGACAAAAACCCCTTTCTTAAGGGTTTGAATCCATCACCACACTCATCTTCACAACATGCTATATAAATTGTAAACAAAATTATGTAAATTAAAAGGTCACCATCATGTAAATACCCAAAGGATGCATGATTTTCCCTCCCTCCCCCCAAACCTCCCTCACGACTCAACTAAAAAAAGGGGCCTAGGAAATGAGCAAAACCAATCAACCAACCCCATTCAAAAGGAAGAATACTACCATTCCATGCCTTTCAAATTCAACCCCTTTTGGTTGCACCATTAAAAAATGTGGGATATCATTCAACACACTTGAAGCATGGCAATCTCCAAGATCATCATCCTTCATTTGGGAACAAAATATTAAGGATGTCAAACAGTGATTGAGAAGTTGGGACACAATGTCATTTATCCCTCCATCCAAGAAGTTGGGATGCAATGTCATTTTTCCCTCCATCCAATGCTAGAGATTTTTTTCAAGAAAATCTTGTAGATATCCAACTAGCACAACCACTTAACTTGTGGCGGGCGAACACCGATAGGTCATAAGTTAAGTGCCATGAACAAGTTACCTATTACTTGTTCTCTATGCTCAGTGGTAATAACCTATTGTTGTTTATGCCTCAACTGCATGCAACCTTCTTTAATTAAATGGGTTGTTTGCCACTACCTATTATCCATGCATGAGCTAAGAGTTATCCATGCATCAGCTACCGGTTATTTTTTATAATTGTTTATTTCAAATTTTGAACGACGCCCATAAAATCAATCTAAGTACACTTGTCCCATCCTCCTTCAATCTAGGAAAACCATAGTGGTATTTCACCCCAATTCTAAGATATAAACACCTATCGGTGTAAATAGAGATGGAATCTATTATGGTGACAAAATCCCTCTTAAAAAACTAAAGTGCAAATTTTTAATTCAAGGTTAATGTGACGAAAAGAACATTGGTGAATTAAATCCAAAATAATTTCACCAAAGTCAGGGGATAGAAACACCAAGTTCTTCCTTAAGAAAGAAAATTTCTAAATGGATTTAAAATAACATCCCATAAATAACTATTGGAGATGGTAGGAGCATAGAAACCTTCCCCCTACCTTACTTCATAGTAAGATAACATATATGAAAGAAATTTTGGATTTTGAAATGGAAGAAGTTGGGATGAGGGATCAACTCATCCTTCCTCACATTGATTTTGAAATAAATAATCTATCCTCCTTCGGTAGATTCCACCTTATCTGCTTATGTAATATCTCGTATAAAATCCTCGAAAAAAATATCGCCACTAGAATTGCTAACCTCCTCTACTTCATCTCATCCTACAAATGAGGGTTTAACATTTTGTTGCATATAAGAATATTGTCTTATTCTAGGAGGTGATTCATTCAAGTTAAACCACAAAGAAATAAGTACACTTATTAAACTAAATATGGCCAACACCTTAGACTAGATATTTAACAACTACCTCTTTAAAGTTATTTCTGTTGGAAATAGTGCAACTTTGAAAGTTATTTTTATTGTATTGTTGTTGTACCTCCTATGGGAGAAAATATTAATATATTTGATCATGTAAACCATTAAAGAATCAATGTAAACCTTGGGGTAAATATACACAAGTAAAATAATTATTAAATATTAATTTTATTTTTCTGACAAGTCGGCCCTGTCAGTTAGACAAATCAACCCAGTTAGCAAAAAGATCTGATACCAAATGTAGGGACCCCCATCTCAGTGTCCCCCCAAAAGAATATCTATGTAATACTAACATCATATAAAAACTTTAAATCTTGAAAATCAAATATGAAACCGTAATAAAAATGCGTAAACTCAACTTCTACATAAAATGGAACATTTTACCTGATTTCGATGGTTGTGGGTTGTTGTAGCTGACATCTCTTGCCGCTTTGATCCAGCCATCCAAACTCTCGATTTACCGAAGACCTCTCGGTTGACCTCCCTACCATATCGGGGGTACTCTTCTTTCCCCCGAACCCTCGAGCATTTTGGGGTCGTAAGAACACACAATGCAAGATTTTCGCGGGGATCCCCCAATCCCCAGAAAGCTCAACCCAACTCACAAGAATCACAAGATAATTTCTCAATTACGGTGCCCGTCCAGCACTAGGGAGCAAGAGAGTCCATTCTCCTTCTCCTCCCTTTATTTTATAACCAAAATATTCATGCCAGGTGTCTCTTCATGCAATATTATTATTTAATTTAATAATTCTCTAGCGAAAAAGTCAGTTTTGCAAGTGTATAAATAGGGAGGTCGTGTGCCTCATTTGGTCACTAATCCAACTCAAGCTAGTTTGCACTAGTAAGAGAGAAGTTCACATCTGCAGCAAGAAGAAGTGATTTTTGGTTTTTTCACTTGGAGAAATTTTATATTTTCTCTCTCTCTCTCTTATCTCGTACTTTGTTCTTGGGATTGATCATCACTATATGAAAGTTGTTGGGTTTTCTCCCTATTGGTTTTTCCATGATAAAATTCTTGTGTTCATTATTTATGTGCTTGGTTATTCTTCCAGTGATCCTATTGTTTATTTGCAATTAAATTATACTACTATAATTGTATGAAAATCTAACATGGTATCATAGCAGTACTAGAAGAAGACATTGTCGGAAGATATGGTTTCACTTTTCAAGGCCTTCCCTCTATTGTTTCACTTTTCAAGGCCTTCCCTCATCAATTTGGTTGGAAAAGAGCATTGGAAATCTCTCCCTAGGGAAGGTTCATCTTTTGTTGAAGGAAAAATTCAATTATGAGAAGTTTCATTTTTGACCTAATTTTGCAGTTGTTGTAGTTACTGCAGAAATTAGGGTTTCAAGTTTTGTGTTGTTCAGTCCATAGAACTGGTTCGAACTTACCTTCTCTAAACTCACTTTGATAGGGCGCATCTATCTGTGGAGTTAGTTTCTCAAGAGTTCAAACTTCATTTTGACACCCTTCCTAGGGTTTCTGGTCCAGATTTGCAATTAAGATGATTGGAATGAAGGTTGAAGATCGGCTGGATAAGGCTTCCAATTTCATCTCTTGGAAGTCTAGGGTTCTTCTCATACTTGAATAAAATGACCTCTTGAAATTTTTCAATGAGAAGGTTCCAGAACCAGAAGCTGAAGAAGACAAGTCTCAATGGAGGAAGAATGATGCTAGAGCAAGAAGAAGCTTGGTGGACTCAGTCAAGGATCATTTGGTTCCTCAAATATATCAAAATAAGACATTTAGGAAGATGTTCAAAACTCCGAAGAATTTATTTGAACATAGTAGCATCAATGTGACTCTCACATTGAGGAATCAACTTTTGAATATGAAGATGTCCAAGATAGAATCGATTGCTTCATACTTCATGAGAATAACATAACTAAGGGACAGGCTAAGTTCTAGTGGAGAACCCCTCGATGATAAGGAGCTTGTCATTACTACATTAAATGGTATTCCACCATCTTGGGAGTCATTCATTCAAAGCATAAGTGGTCAAACCAATTTTCCCAAATTTGACAGATGATGGGTACATTGCACTCAGGAAGAGACAGGGATTGCAGCAAGACAGAAACTTCATGGCACTCAAGCTGAAGAGAATCAAGAATTTATGTCTCATGCCAAGAAAGGAAAGGGAAAGGGAATAAAGTTTCACTATCATAAGAACCAAGGTAGGAGATCAATCCCTCCTCCTAATCAGAAGAAAAAGAAGAAGGATCTCTCACATATACAATGCTTCAGGTGCAAGAATTATGGTCATTATGCCAACAATTGTCCAAGCTCAAACAAAAGGAAGCATGAAGACTCAATTACTGATGTAGAATAATACTCTCATCATAAGAAGCAAAGGAATGAAGATCATACATAAATTTTCTTCATATCATCTTTATTAGGTACTATTGTTCCCACCACTAGTGGTACATGGCTTATAGATAGTGGTGCTTCTAGGCATATGATTGGTTATAAAGAAAATTGATCAGAAATTGTTAAGAAAGAATCCAATTCATGTGTTGTACTTAGGGATGATGCAAATTACATTGTGAAGGGATATGGGGATACCTCCCTTTAGTTAGAATCCAGTGACACATTACACTTAAGTGATGTACTATATGTACCTAGTATGAAAATAAATCTTGTCTCCATATCTGCTTTGGAGGACAAAGATTATAAAGTTTCATTTTCTAATGGAAAATTTCTTGCTTGGCACAAGAACTCAAGCATGAACACAAAAAAAGTAATTGGTGTAAGAGAAGAGAGCTTGTACTGGTTGATCACACCATCAGCTCAAGCACTAGTTCATGATTCTACTAGCATGGGTTAGCTATGGCACACAAGACTAGCTAATCTAAACTACAAAGCTCTTCCAGCATTAAGGAATATAGTGACAGTTCTAACAGTGCTTCATGTAGACAGTGATGGAATATATAGAGGATGTTCCCTTGGAAAGAATGCCAAGGGATCATTTTTGAATAGTGAGAGCAGATCTAAAGGAATATTGGATCTTGTACATTCTGACTTGTGAAGACCCATGAATTTTTCTTCACTAGGTGGAAACAATTATTATATACATTTATTGATGGCTACTCATGGAAGACTTGGATAAACTTTCTCAACCAAGGAATCCGAGGAAGTACTCAAAAAATTCAAAGAATTCAAAGAACAAGTTAAGAATATATTAGGAAATAGAATAAATATTTTGAGATCAGATAATGGTTGTGTTGTTGCTGCAACATCCCCCCCAAAAATTTTGTAGATATTGGGGTCCCTCCTATTAATTTTTGTAGAAAGTTTACTTAAGAGCTAAAGCTTTCCCTAGAGGGTTTTCATACTTAGTTTTTTCTAGAGCAGTCAGCCTTTATTTTGAGTTTGTTCATCTTTTCTTCCAAGTAAAAAATCAAGGTTCTTACCCGCAACGGTGGAAGAACTTACCCTTTTCACCCGCAACGTCGGAAGAACTTACCCTTTTCACCCACAAGGTCGGAAGAGTTCATGAAGTTCTGCCACAACAGGCCCCTCTTTTATCAAAGTCTTCCGAACTTTTGGGCGAACATGGAAAGTTCCACTGCAACGGTGAAAGAACTCACGAAGTTCCGCCGAAGCATCAGAACGTTTTCTAATCTTTTGCCGCATCGGGTGCATGTTTCTTTTTTCTCAATAAAACCTCTGAGCGTCGAATCAATCAACTTGGTAAGTCTCGCCGCGACCGTGGATGAGCTTTTAGAAGTCTAGCCACAACGGGTGGTCACGTTATTCAAAATACACGAAACCTTTCAAATCGGATGAAACTTACGAGTTCTCCCTGCCATAGCAGACAAACTCGGCATCTTTCGCCGAAACAACGGATTAAACTTGCGAGTCTTCGTCGCAACATTGGGTGATTTTTATTTTTTCCTTCCGGTTTAGGTGGTTACGCTTGACTACCAAGTGTGCCGAGGTGACCCAACCGTACACGCTTTTAATACTATTTTAAAGCCTCCACCAACCTCTTGATTTCCTACACGTGCCAGCTCTTGTATAAGGGTTTGGAGAGTTTGTTTGTTTTTTATTGATAGATTTTGTATCGGAGAACTCCATTTTGAAGCTGTTAGATTGCTCCAGCTCAGTTTATTCACCACATAGTCAGCTTCCAATGAAACCAACAGTCTTTTGCCAGGTAGGTGGTTCTACCACTGTTTTTTATTTACTGTTAAGTACGTCAAACCGTTCTTGGTGGTAATAACCCCGTTTGAGCTGCATGACCGGTAGACGTTCTACGTGTTTTGTTACTTTGGCCATCCCCAATCCTGTAACTTTCAAATGTAAACCCTTTCAGTCTTCTCCGAATCCCTTGAACTCACGCGTTTCAACCCCCCTGGGCGGATTTTACCCATCTTGCCAATTGTGTTTTCCTGGCGAGATGAATGGCTGGGGAAGATGGACAATCTTGAGATGGCTAAGAAGCTGCTAATCACAGGAAAGCAGCTCAGGAAAAGAGACAACGATGAATATGAATTTCAAAATCTGAGAGCTCCTTTCCGGATGATCACCCTCATGTTAAGCAGAATTTTCGGCATGCCCGATGGAACTGTCTACAGGATACAATGGGCACCCATCATTCAATATGTGGCATTTAAGGGGACTATCTTTGATTGGGAAAATATCCTATCAGATAGTTTGTCGTCCGCTGTAACCGCAGCCCAAGAAGGACTGACTCTAAAGAAGTCAAAATTTTATATGTCTTCATATCTCATTGATTGCATCTTGGCAAATCTCCCTTTCCCTAAGCTAGGTTTCCTTTGGGATAAGTCCAACACCCCAGTCTATACTGCTTATAAGATACTGTGGGCTCAGAATTACAGGATGCATTACAAACTCATTTGTGAAGAATTCATCATACCTCTGTATGAACAAATGTTTAATGAAGAACCTAATTGCTTATCAGAGAATGCCATGTCAATGATGGAAAATTATGGAGATTTCTATTTTTCAGAAGACGGTACTTATATCATAATGTATGGAGGCACTAAGCCACCATATATCTTTCCCAGATACGCTACTGACAACATAGTCTTGAAAGAAGTAGTTAGGCAAGTTTTTCTCGATGCACTAGGAGGATTTTTAAATAAGTTGAAGAAGGCTTCGTTCCCTTCTTTGCCATTCTATGTGGGAGCTTATAAGTTCTCAGGGGTTGCGTTAGCTGAGGAATTCATTCAAGAGATAAAAGGTTTTCACTTTGAAGAAGCGATATTCCATAGGAATGATAGATGAAACAAAGTTGCAGAACATTGTAAAGAGTTGTACACCCACTTTGATTACGCCCACTACTACGATCAAGAAGAGGAGGTATATAGGGGAATCAACAACATGAACGAGTTGCAAATTTTCCGTCACAAGGGTGGAGCTAATTATAGTTCTACTGTTGTCCAAGATGCCAAAGAAGCCAAGTTGCAGAAAGAAAAGAAAGCAGTAGAAGCTCTAGCCAATGAAGAACTGAGGCTAAAGGAGGAAGCAAATAGGATCTAGAAAGAAGTTGTCGATAAGTTGCGAGAGGAGTAGGAACAAGCTCTTAAATTTCAGGAGGAAGAAAATCTTAGGCTGCAAGAAAAAGAATCCCAAAGGCTTCGTGATCAAGAGTTGGAAGAGGCAATATTGCGGCAAGCCACGGAGGAGCAAGAAGAAAGACGACTCAAAACTGAACAAGAAAATAAGGCAAATGAAGATGTTCAAGTTGGTAGTTCCCACACGCAGGACATGGATGCAGGGTCATCCCAATTGGTAAAGACTCCGTCCACTGAAGAGGGTATTCCCATAGAAAATATTCCACTGATCCCTTTCACCCCATCAAAGGATCACACTGTATCCCAATGGAATAGATTTGTATATAACAGAGATAGGAAATCTATTATTTTGAAGTCAAAGACAAGGTTAAAGAGACTTTTTTAGTCAGACATCGTCACCCATCACGAAACTATTGTTATGCAAAACATAAAGCAAGCTCCTGTGGCTATGGCATCTGCTGTTGTGGTAGTAGCCAAAGCAACCGAAGACAACGTAATCAACATAGTTAATGAGTTCAAGTCAGCTAAGAAAAGGGCTCGTGTGCTGCAGCACACTGTAGCTAATGAGCAATCTTATAGAGATCTCGTGGTAAAGAAGTACAAATGCCTGTTGTCCGATCATAAGGAGTTGTCAGATAAATTTCAACACCTAGGAGAAGAAAAGGAACACCTGGAAATCCAAATGATGGTACTTGAAGCAAAGAAGAGTGATTATGAGGCCGAAGTTTTTCAATTAGAAGAAGACAAGCAGTTAATGACTGAGCAGTTAGAGCAAGCAAATAATAGAGCAATGGACATGTCTCCCTTTCACGAGCAATCCTGTGACATCTTGAGACAAATGCATGCAACACAAGAACTAATTACTGAAGAGGTTTGCAGACTTAAGACCATGCTGGATAGAATGAAGGAAATTAATGCTGAAACTGTTAGACTTAGAAAGAAGTACACTCGGGTAAAAGCAAACATTTTGAGCCAGATGGAGTGGAGAGAAGGAAAGGTGGATTTCCCCAAGCACCTCCCGTTCAAATCTATAGTCAATTTTAAGGAAGATATAGCCCTCATGGAATTTTGCAGGAACTACGGCGCCAAACTAATTACTAAGATCCAGGTTACAATGGAAAAATGTAATAGCCTGTATCAAAAGATTCAAGAAGTGCATGAAAAGTGCAAGGTTGTATTTCTCCAGACCCTTGATGAATTTCCAAGTAAAGAGCAACGCCTCTCCGATTTAAAAGATGAGCTGGGATTTCAAATGGAATATGTGAAAAGAATTTATGCGTTAACCACAGATGATCTCCATCACTACATCGGGCTATCGTTAGTACACAATCAAATGCTCCATGAAATCTACCAGATAGCAATAACAAAAATGAAAAACATCGAGGCAGAACTCGACAAGCATGTGACTTCTAAGAAAATCTTGCTTCCTTCACCTGCCAATGTTGTTATAAGAGACATTGGTGTTGGGTTCAGCTATATTGGAGAGGAAAATAATAAGGTAGCATCAATGGCAGGGATCGATAAAGGAACATTATCTACAGCAGAGACACCATCTGAGACAGTAGCACCTGAAAAAACTGCTACAGTTGAAGCAGAGGCACCACTCCAGAACTAGCTTGACAGACATAGTGCATTGTTTTTGTTTTTTCCTTGTTGTCAAATCATGAAGTCAAAGGACAACTGTCAATTTTGTTTCTGTTATGTAAAGGAGGCCACGAATCACTCCATTTTGTAGAGCATTTAAAAGAAAATTAAAAAGAAAAAGGGAATTAAAGAAAGGAGACAGGTGGCAGCCCTAGAGGCATTTTGTAAACTTATATATAGATGGTTAGTGTAGAGTAAAAGAGGACTTTTGGCAGGTGAAGGACAGTTTCTAGCTTGTACGTGAACTATTTCTCTGCATGTATAAGGAATTCGATTTTACCTAATGAAAGCCTGGGAGACTACATTTTTTCCTGAATGATGTGTTGGATGTGTGCTGGATTACTCTTGTGTTATTCACACACTACTGTGAGATCTTTCTTTACTGTTGTGAATTACTTCTGTGTAATGAATGATTCTCCTATTTTCCTGTGCAAATATGTCTATCTCAAATGAGTAATGGAATTCTTTGACTGAATTAAAGCTATCTTTAATATATTTTATACTCTGCTGTCGATGCATCTTTATGGTTAAATGGCTATATGTCTGATCTTTAGATGTTTTTGTCGGTTTATTGCTCATCTTTAAAATTTGCTCCTTGCAAGGATAGATTAAATTTGCTTTCACAGTTTTAGATTAATTTAGATTAGCTACCTGCATTTAGCTTAGGGCACTTGCATCTCATCTTTAAAATAAAATAACTAAACGGTGGATCGGGCCGCAACCGGTGCAAGATTAAGAATCTTTAAATCTTATGGTAGCAGGAACAGTTAACCGGATGGATTCCTTACATCAAATGGTGGATGATCTAATTGGGACTGTCTACCAGGGAGAATCCCTTGCTAATTGATGCTACGATTTCTGAGGAATCAACAGTTTTTGGCTCTAGATGGAGGACCACCAGTGTATGGCTGATACAGGAGACTCTTCTTTAAGAGGAGATCCATCTAGAAACCCACTTAAAACAACAATCCCAGACAATTCAGATGTGGAAGTGACAAATCAAGAAAATCCCAATTCTGAATTTGAAAATCAAGAAACACTGTATGCTATACCTTTTGAGGAAGTAGCAAACCTGAGAAGGCATACCCGTGCTTACGTTAAACAGCTTGGCGGTTTAAACGAGATTCCCTTTCTTCCTAGAAGAAGAGCTCCAAGAAGGGAAATACAGTACACATGCGATTCAGTTCTTGTTCAGAGCTTTGAATAATTAATAGGAATTATCTTTAGAAGAAATCACAGAGCCTCTTGGAGAAATAGAAATTGAAGATCCTCTAGATCTTGAAGAACCATGCACTCCAAAGAATTCTCCACCTCACACTCCTCATGATACTCCACCTAATTCTCCACGTGGAGACATGGCTGTACCTACATGGAGAGCAAGAGGATCATTAAATTTAATTGGACCATTTCATAATCTTCTTAAGAATCCTGAGAAATGTTTGCCTAAGTATGACCCTGGAAAAGGTATCTCTGTTGAGGATCACCTTAAGAGCTTTTATTTAGCTTTGAGCCTTCTAAATGTACAACACGAAGATGTAGTCTGTAGACTCTTTCCATATACTTTTGAGCCTAAGGTATCATCCTAGTACTTTAGTTTACAAGCTAGCTCAATATCGAATTGGGAAGAATTTGAGAAATGTTTTTTAAAGAAATATGGGAATCAGAAGACAGTAGCTACACTAATTGCTATCCATGAGAATGGAGAAGAAAGAAAAGGTTCAAGAATTTAACCACAGATTCACTACACTATTAAATAATTTTAGTGAAGCAACTAAACCCGCAGAAGAATCTTTAGTTGAATATTATACAACAGTGCTCGATCCCCCCATAGCAATGTTTGTTAAAAGAACTAAGAAAACTACCTTAATAGAAAATTTTGAAGAAGCTAGGAAGGTAGAGGAAGAAGCAAATCAGATCAAAATAGGAAAAATAGGGACTGGTCAAAGTTTGATCAAGAAGGTAGAGGTTACCATACCAAAATAGGCAAAATCAGATCAAAGTACTACGAGAACCACACATAAAGCAGAATGTGACTCAGCTAGAAGAAAAAAATGAGGCTATAGCTTTTTCATCTTCAGTATTGGGAAATTGTTTCTTAGAAATTGAACTGGGTAATTATCAATCCAAAAGTGTTTTCCATGAATCAGATGAACAGTCTGATCTCCTTCAATTCTCCCGGACTGATGATATTGAATGTAATATAGTTAGCTTAATTGCTAATTTAGAGGATAAAGATACTAATTTAGTTAGATCAAAGAATGTTTTTGGGTATTATATTTCGATGGTTCCAAGACCTCGGAAGCGTCCGGACTCGGATGTGTGTTAGTTGATCTTGAAAACAACAAATATTTCTTATCATGTAGATTAGAGTTTGATTGTACTAACAATACTGCTGAATACGAAGCTTTGGTCCATGGATTAAAGAAAGCCATTGGTTTAAAGGCTAAATACCTCAAAGTCTTTGGTGATTCGGAGATAGTTGTCAGACAGGTAAGAGACACGATCCATTGTCTTTCACCACATCTGAAAGGATATCAGTCTGAGGTATGGGATCTGATTACAAACTTTGAAGCTTTCAATATAAAATCTGTTCCCATATTACATAATGTTGTTGCTGACTTTTTAGCTACCTCTGCTTCTAGGTTAGTGCCTACTAATAATAAATGTTCTATTGAATTGGTTTTCAGGCCTTCTATTCCAGATAATATAACAAATTTCAGGGTGTTCGATGATGACAACCAAATCATTATTTTCCTTACCAATGAAAACATGTTTCAAGAAGCTGTTATAGATGAAGAAAAACATGATGCTGATCTGCAAGATAAGGATGCAGTCAAAGGAAATTTCATTCCTAAAGGAGTGAGATCACTTGAAAGTTTGTTCGATTTGCAAAGCAAGTTCAAGAGACCAACAAATGTGAAAACTCATAGTTATACTATGCAGCATGAATTGATAAATCTAGGTACAGAAGCCAAGCCAAAATATGTTAATCTCGGTGATGTTGTTCGCTGGGTGAAAGAGGAAAATTCATTAAAAAATTTCGGCAATATAAAGATGTGTTCGCTTGGACATATGAAGATCTAAAAACGTATGACACTCGTATCATTCAGCATGTTATACCAATGAAATTAGGTGTTAAACCTTTTCAATAGCAGCTAAGAAGGATGCACCCTACTCTCGAGCCTTTAATTCAGAAGGATTTAAAGAAGTTATTAGACGCTAAGATCATCTTTAAAGTCTGGCATTCGGAATGGGTCACCAATTTAGTTCCCGTAAGGAAGAATTCTGGAGAAATAAGACTATGTGTAGACATCAGAAACCTAAACAGAGCATCCGATAAAGATAATTACCCTGTTCCTTCAATGGAACAAATTTTGCGGATGGTATCAGGAGCAGAAATGTTTTATCTACTAGATGGTTTCTCCGGTTACAATCAAGTGTTGGTAGCAGAAGGAGATCGTCTTAAGACTACTTTCCGCACCAAGTGGGGAACATTTGCATGCCGAAGAATGCCTTTCAGCTTGATAAACGCAGGAGCAACTTTCCAGCGAGCAATGGACATTGCTTTTCGAGGATTAGCCAGTCGTTGTGTTGTAGTCTATCTGGATGATGTAACGGTATTTTCAAAAAAAAGAGAAGAACATGTTTTCCATTTAAAACATATTTTTGACCGATGTAGGAAATACGACATTTCTCTAAATCCCAAGAAAAGTGTCTTTGTTGTTCTTGAAGGCGAACTTTTGGGCCACATTATCTCAAAGAAGGGAATTTCGATAGATCAAGAGAGAGTGCAAGTTATCAATAAAATTCCCATGCCTCATAATAAAAAATCTATGCAATCATTTATGGGCACAATCAATTTTGTTTGAAGATTTGCCCCTGACTTTGCTCAGACCATCAAACCTTTGCAGCAAATGGTCAAGCAAAGTGTGCAGTTCAATTGGACAGATTTAGAGAAGGACGCATTTAAGGATATCAAAGCAGCCATAGCCAATGCCCCCTCTCTAAGAAGTCCATATTTTGACAAAGATTTTATTTTGTATACCTTTGCTTCAGATGATTCCCTCGCAGCCGTGCTTACACAAAAGGTAGAAGTAGGAGATGAATACCCAATTTATTTCATGAGCACTAGTCTACAAGGCACCGAACTAAACTACCCTATTGTTGATAAACAAGCATACGCAGTATTCAAAGCGGTAAAGCAATTTAGGCCATATATTCTTAAGAACCGAATTAAAGTCATAGTTCCCCATCCAGCTATCAGATCTCTTTTCGTCCAGAAGGAATTAGGAGAAAGAAGAGGGAATTGGGTCACAACTCTTCAAGAATATGATTTAGAATTTAAACCAACTACCATCATTAAAGGTCAGGGCCTATGTAAATTGCTCACTGAACATCCAGTTAATGAAGAGCAAAGTTGGGAAAATGAAGCTGAACTAAACATGGCTGAGGTATGCCCTATTTTTACAGCTCCCGAATCCTGGTATAGAGATCTAGTACACTATTTACAACACAGATACTTACCAGAGCACCGGGGTTCTAAACAAAGAAGGCCACTTTGTTTGAAGTCAACAACGTACCAGATTATTGATGGCATACTTTTCAGAAAAAATTATGATGGCATCTTTTTCAGATGTTTAGAGAAAGAAGATGCAAATAAGGTGGTCAAAGAACTACATGATGGCCCCACTGGAGGACATTATTCCGGAGATACAACAGCTAACAAAATACTAAGGGCTGGATATTATTGGCCTACTCTGTTCAAAGATGCTCATGCATATGCACGAAACTATGATGTATGCCAAAGAAGTGCTGGGAAATTACCCAAAGCAGTAGGACCTTTACAGCCGGTTATCATCTCAGAACCTTTCAAACAATGGGGTATAGACGCCATTGGATAGATAAAACCGAATTCTTCTCTACAAAACTGGTATATCCTGACAACCACAAACTATTTTACAAGATGGACAGAGGCTGTCCCGTTGCGCAAAATCAATGAGGATGCAGTGATAAATTTCCTAAAGGAGAATATTATAACCAGGTTTGGGGTTCCAATTTCCTTAGTCTTTGATAATGCAACTTATTTTTTGTCTTTTAAGATCAACGAATTTGTTTATGAGAGAGGAATCAAGTTACATTATTCAACCAATTATTATCCCCAAGGAAACGGATTAGCTGAATCTTCGAACAAAAACCTCATCCGGATTCTCAAGAAGACTATAATCGAAAATCAAAGGAGCTGGCACATAGCTCTCCCCAATGCGTTATGGGTAGATAGGGTTACTCCAAAGAATGCCTTAGGGTTCTCCCCATATACCCTTGTCTATGGTAAAGAAGCTATCCTCCCTCCCAACATCTTACTCCCATCTTTGCAATTGGCCCAAGCCTCTCGAGGTTCCAATAGTCAGGTTCTACAATCTAGAATTGACACCTTGTTAAAACTAGAAGAATCTTGGCTAAAAGCCAAAGACCGTTTCCATCAATACCAAGACATAGTCAAAAGGTGGTTTGATAAGAGAAAATATGGCAAGAGAAGTTTTGAGGTAGGTAATCTAGTTTTGAAGTGGGATCATCCACATGAAGGTAAATGAATGCATACAAAACTTCAGCACTTATGGGTGGGCCCTTACCAAATTTCTGAAAAGCTTGGCCCGACTACCTACAAGCTAAAGGACTTACAAGGAGAGGAAGTAACCCTACCTCTCAATGGCCTTGCCCTGAAACAATACTTCTCATAGTCCTTTGAGGACTCCTTTGTACATAAACTTTTGTTTCTAGTTGCTTACTTGTTTGATTTTGTTTTTGTCTTTTCTTCAAGTCAACCTGTTTTGTTTTCCACTTTTCTTCACCCTCAGTTATGTCTTTATCATTCAAATAAAACTCAGCTCAACTTTTGGTAAAACATAAGACGTATCTTCGAGCCAAGCTCAATCCTAAAAGGTCGAAACTCACTTAAAAAGGAATGTTTCAGTGACTTTGTTTTCAATGTTGATCTTTCGGGAATTTAGAGATCCTTTTTCTGATTGGTCAAAATAACCCTGATTTCATAACTCAGATTTTGCATTTCTTCCTTACTATCTTGGGGCTCCATTCACTTTAACTTAAATAACTATCTCAAGGAGTTCACTATAATTAGGCCCATGGAAAGGAAGCATGTCTCACAGCAATATGGCATTTAAAATGATCCCATGCTACAAAGAAAAGCCAAAAGGGCTTATACTAAAGAGTCTGATTTCCATAAATTCTTGCCTCAATCAAAGCACGATAGAGAAATGCAAAGCACACTCAATGAAGAAAAGTTGTACACCGTGGTTCGTCTTCGTCCGTGAAGCTTGATAATCAGACAAATTTATCGCTCACACAAAAGGACACTATGGATTGAAGGACCAAAATCAAACAGATACAGGTTGAAGAGATTCATTTTTGGAAAAACTCAATTGACTAAAGTCATAAAGAAACATCCAAAAGGATGCAGATAGCATGGGAATGAGAAACAAACGAATATGTCCATGAGATTTTGTTACGATCCTGTGGAGTCTTTTAAATTTGATCTCTAAGAGGCAGAATTCTGAAATGAACTTCATACTCAGGCCCTGAGAGAGTTGGAAAGAAGTATGATTCTAAGTTACCCTCTCCCAAAGTGACTATGATGATAAGAGTGATCACTGTATTCATGAAAGCTGAACTATGAAGACATTTTGTTACCCATATAAATCAGTAGTTTTAAATTTTTTCTACCCGTAAGGAGAGTTCTTTTCAGAGATCTGTGTTCACCAGAGAATCGCCAATTGTTGTTGTTGCAACATCCCCCCCAAAAATTTTGTAGATATTGGGGTCCCTCCTATTATTTTCTGTAGAAAGTTTACTTAAGAGCTAAAGCTTTCCCCAGAGGTTTTTTATACTTAGTTTTTTCTAGAGAAGTCAACCTTTGTTTTGAGTTTGTTCATCTTTTCTTCCAAGTCAAAACTCAAGTTTCTTAGCCGCAACGGCGGAAGAAATTACCCTTTTCACCTGCAACGTCGGAAGAGTTCATGAAGTACTACCGCAATAGGTTGTCTTTTATCAAAGACTTTCGAACTTTCGGGCGAACTTGGAAAGTTCCGCCGCAACGGCGGAAGAACTCATGAAGTTCCACTGAAGCATCAGAACATTTTCTAATCTTTTGCTACATCGGGTGCACGTTTCTTTTTTCTCAACAAAACCTCTGAGCGTCGGATCAACTTGGTAAGTCTCGCCGCGACGGCGGATGAGCTTTTAGAATTCTACCCACAACGAGCGGTCATGTTATTCAAAATACACGAAACCTTTCAAATCGGATGAAACTTACGAGTTCTTCCCACCATAGTGGAAAAACTCGGCATCTTTCGCCGAAACAACGGATTAAACTTGCGAGTCTTCGCCGCAACGTCGGGTGATTTTTATTTTTTCCTTTTGGTTTTGGCGGTTACGCTTGACTGCCAAGTGTGCCGAGGTGACCCAACCGTACACGCTTTTAATACTGTTTTAAAGCCTCCACCAACCTTTTGATTTCCCGCACGTGTCAACTCTTGTATAAGGGTTTGGAGAGTTTGTTTGTATCGGAGAACGCCATTTTGAAGCTGTTAGAATGCTCCAGCTCAGTTTATTCGCCACATAGTCAGCTTCCAACGAAACCAACAGTCTTTTTCCAGGTAGGTGGTTCTACCACTGTTTTTGCTTTACTCTTAAGTACGTCAAACCGTTCTCGGTGGTAATATCCCCGTTTGAGCTGCATGACCGGTAGACATTCTGCGTGTTTTGTTACTTTAGCCATCCCCAAGACTATAACTTTCAGCCGTAGACCCTTTGAGTCTTCCCTGAATCCCTTGAACTCACGAGCTTCAACCCCCCTGGGTGGCTTTTACCCTTATCGCCACTTGCGTTTTTGTCTGAGGAAATCCTGAACAAGAAAAACTCAGTTAGCTTTCCCCCCCAAAACTATTTCCCATGGATAGGAAAAGTTTAGTTCTACTAAAAAAAAGTTTCTTCTCTTAGTCAGGTTGGCAGTGTCACATATTATCATACTGGTCTTATATTTTAAAATTCTGGCTTCTTGCTCCATGTTCTGCACTAGTAATCTTATGTTTATTCATGCGTACTTTCTTGATAGGATTAAGCCTCAATGCCGAAGGGTATCAGGAAGAAAACTAAAATGATTGAACTAGAACCTGTCGATCCAAGATTTGAAACACTGTTCGAAGACACCAGGTCCATCACAGGCATCCCTCCTGAAGTGAAATGGGGAGATGTTTACCGTATGCTCAGAGACTAGGACATTCCAGGAGCTCTCTTGGAGGAGGAGCACATCTATTAAAACATCAGAAGCTCCGACATATCCAGAGCTTCCACTCATCCTGAGCTATTTCCCTGCTCAGAGGTAATTGGATGGATTATCAAGCATGCAAACCTGGTAACTAAAGTATTGCATGATAGCAAAGGAGAGGCGTTTGCCTCGTTCCATCCACATTGCAGCAGCCTACAAATTACCGTGTTCTCAGCAGCCACTGAATGATGAATGGCTGGGAAAGATGGACAATCTTGAGATGGCGAAGAAGCTGCTAATCACAGGAAAGCAGCTCAAGAAAAGAGACAACGATGAATATGAAGTTCAAAATCTGAGAGCTCCTTTTTGGATGATCGCCCTCATGTTAAGCAGAATTTTCGGCATGCCTGATGGAACTGTCTATAGGAGACAATGGGCACCCATCATTCATTATGTGGCATTTAAGGGGACTGTCTTTGATTGGGCAACTATCCTATCAGATAGTTTGTAGTTCGCTGTAACCACAGCCCAAGAAGGACTGGCTCTAAAGAAGTCAGAATTTTATATGTCTTCATATCTCATTGATTGCATCTTGGAAAAGCTCCCTTTCCCTAAGCTAGGTTGCATTTGGGATAAGTCCAACACCCCAGTCTATACTGCTTATAAGATACTGTGAGCTTAGAATGACAGGATGCATTACAAACTCATATGTGAAGAATTCATCATACCTCTGTATGAACAAATGTTTAATGAAGAACCTAATTGCTTATCATAGAATGCCATGGAAATGATGGAAAATTATGGAGATTTCTATTTTTCAAAAGACGGTACTTATATCAGAATGTATGGAGGCACTAAGCCACCATATATCTTTCCCAGATACGCTACTGACTACATAGTCTTGAAAGAAGCAATTAGGCATTTTCTCGATGTAGGAGGATTTTTAAATAAGTTGAAGAAGGATTCCTTCCCTTCTTTTCCATTCTATGTGGGAGCTTATAAGTTCTCAGCTATTGCGTTAGCTGAGGAATTCATTCAAGAGCTAAAAGGTTTTCACTTTGGAGAAGTGATATTCCATAGGAATGATAGACGAAACAAAGTTGCAGAACATTGTAAAGAGTTGTACGCCCACTACTACGATCAAGAAGAGGAGGTATATAGGGGAATCAACAACATGACCGAGTTGCAAATTTGCCATCACAAGGGTGGAGATGGTTATAGTTCTACTATTGTCCGAGACGCCAAAGAAGCCAAGTTGCAGAAAGAAAAGGAAGTAGCAGAAGCTCTAGCCAATGAAGAACTGAGGCTAAAGGAGGAAGCAGATAGGATCCAGAAAGAAGTTGTCGATAAGTTGTGAGAGGAGCAGGAACAAGCTCTTAAATTTCAGGAGGAAGAAAATCTTAGGCTGCAAGAAAAAGAAGCCCAAAGGCTTCGTGATCAAGAGTTGGAAGAGGAAAAATTGCGGCAAGCCACGGAGGAGCAAGAAGAAAGACGGCTCAAAGCCGAACAAGAAAATAAGGCAAATGAAGATGCTCAAGCTTGTAGTTCCCACATGCAAGACATGGATGCATGGTCACCCCAATTGGTACATACCCCGCCCGCTGAAGAGGGTATTCCCATAGAAAATATTCCACTGATACCTTTCACCCCATCAAAGGATCACACTGTATCCCAATGGAACATATTTGTATATAATAGAGATAGGAAATCTTTTATTTTGAAGTCGGAGACAAGGTTAAAGAGACTTTTTGAGTCAGACATCGTCACCCATCGCAAAACTACTGTTATGCAAAACATAAAGCAAGCTCTTGTGGCTATGGCATCTGCTGTTGTGGCAACAACCAAAGCAACCGAAGACAACATAATCAACATAGTTAATGAGTTTGAGTCAGCTAAGAAAAGGGCCCGTATGCTGCAGCACACTGTAGCTAATGAGCAATCTTATAGAGATCTTGTGGTAAAGAAGTACAATCGCCTATTGTCCGATCATAAGGAGTTGTCAGATAAATTTCAACACCTAGGAGAAGAAAAGGAACACCTGATAGTCCAAATGATGGTACTTGAAGCAGAGAAGAATGATTACGAGGACAAAGTTTTTCAATTAGAAGAAGACAAGCAGTTAATGACTGAGCAGTTAGAGCAAGCAAATAATAGAGCAATGGACATGTCTCCCTTTCACGAGCAGTCCTGTGACATCTTGAGACAAATGCATGCAACAAAAGAACTAATTACTGAAGAGGTTTGCAGACTTAAGACCATGCTGGATAGAATGAAGGAAATTAATGCTGAAGCTGTTAGACTTATAAACAAGTACACTCGGGTAAAAGCAAACATTTTGATCTAGATGAAGTGGAGAGAAGGAAAGGTGGATTTCCCCAAGCACCTCCCGTTCAAATCTATAGTCAATTTTAAGGAAGATATAGCCCTCATGGAATTTTGCAGGAACTGTAGCGCCAAACTAATTACTAAGATCCAGGTTACAATGGGAAAATGTAATAGCCTGTATCAAAAGATTCAATAAGTGCATGAAAAGTGCAAGGTTGTATTTCTCCAGACCCTTGATGAATTTCCAAGTTAAGAGCAACACCTCTCTGATTTAAAAGATGAGCTGGGATTTCAAATGGAATATGTGAAAAGAATTGATGTGTTAACAACAGATGATCTCCATCACTACATCGGGCAACTGTCAGTACACAATCAAATGCTCCATGAAATCCGCCAGATAGCAATAACAAAAATGCAAAACATCGAGGCAGAACTCGACAAGCATGTGACTTCTAAGAAAATATTGCTTCCTTCACCTGCCAATGTTGTTATAAGAGACACTGGTGTTTGGTTCATCTATATTGCAAAGGAAAATAAGAAGGTAACAGCAATGGCAGGGATCGATAAAGGCACATTATCTACAGCAGAGACACGAACTAAGACAGAAGCACCTGAAACGACTACTTCAGTTGAAGCAGAGGCACCACTCTAGAACTAGCTCGACATACATAGTGCATTGTTGTTGTTTTTTCCCTGTTGTCAAATCATGAAGTCAAAGGACGGCTGTGAATTTTGTTCTGTTATGTAAAGGAGGCCACGAATCACTTCATTTTGTAGAGCATTTAAAAGAAAATTAAAAAGAAAAAGGGAATTAAAGAAAGGAGACAGGTGGCATCCCTAGAGGTATTTTTTAAACTTATATATAGATGGTTAGTGTAGAGTAAAAAAGGACTTTTGGTAGGTGAAGGACAGTTTCTAGCTTGTACGTGAACTATTTCTCTGCATGTATAAGGAATTCGATTTTACCTAATGAAAGCCTGGGAGACTACATTTTTTCCTGAATGATGTGTTGGATGTTTGCTGGATTACTCTTGTGTTATTCACACACTTATGTGAGATCTTTCTTTATTGTTGTGAATTACTTCTGTGTAATGAATGATTCTCCTATTTTCCTGTGCAAATATGTCTATCTCAAATGAGTAATGGAATGCTTTGACTAAATTAAAGCTATCTTTAATATCTTTTATATTCTATTGTAGATGCATCTTTATGGTTAAATGACTATCTGTCTGATCTTTAGATGTTTCTGTTGATTTATTGCTCATCTTTAAAATTTGCTCCTTACAATGATAGATTAAATTTGCTTTCACAGTTTTAGATTAATTTAGATTAACAACCTACATTTAGCTTAGGGCACTTGCATCTCATCTTTAAAATAAAATAACTAAATGGTGGATCGGGCCGCAACCGATGCAAGAGTAAGAATCTTTAAATCTTATGGTAGCCGGAACCATTAACCGGATGGATTCCGTACATCAAACGGTGGATGATCTAATTGGGACTGTCTACTGGTGAGAATCCCTTGCTGATTGATGCTATGATTTCTGAGGCATCAACAGGTTGATAATATACCTCTATAGATTTCAATAATTTCTACAAGGAAGCAGGAATTAAGAGGGAGCTCATAGTTCCCTACAACCCTCAACAAAATGGGGTTGCAGAAAGAAAGAATAGAACAATTGTGGAGGAAGCCAATGCCATGATACATGACCAAAGTCTACCAATGTTCTTGTGGATAGAAGCATCTAGAACAACTGTATATGTACAAAACAGATGCCCTCATAAAATCTTGAAGAACATGAATCCAGAAGAAGTTTTCACAGGAGTGAAGCCAGAAGTGGACCACCTTTGTATCTTTGGTTGTCCAGTCTACATTCATGTTCCCAAGGAGAAGAGGACAAATTTAGAACCTTCATGCAAGAAGGGAATTTTCATGGGATACAGTGAGTCTTCAAAGTCTTACAGAATGTAAATCCTAGGATTGAGGCAGATTGAAGTCAACAGGGATGTGTCCTTTCAAGAAGAGATGGCTATTGAAGAAAAGGTAAAGGATCTGATATGGATATCGATGATGAGGAAATGCTAGAACCAAAGGATATGAGATCACCCCCCTCCATTAGTTAATAGGGAGTTAGGAGATAAGGATGAATCGATCAATTCCATTGATCCAATTGAGTCGGTTGATGCATATTGTAGTAGGATCGAAATGGCCTAGATGGGAACAACAGACATTGCAGGATGCAGAGGGGCATGAAGCTCCACATGGTACTTTCTGAGAAATCAAGAGACCTCAGAGGTTCTCTAGTTATGTAGCACTAATGAGTCACAACATTGAATCAGAACCCACCTCCTATGAAGAGACCTCCAAACACCAAGTTTGGAAGAATGCCATGATGGAAGAATACCAATCCATCATGAAGAATGATGTATGGGAGGTTGTACCGAGACCTGATGGGAAGTCAGTAGTAACCTCCAAGTGGCTTTACAAAATCAAGCATGGAGTAGATGGAAGTGTTGAAAAACACAAGGCTAGATTTGTTTCCATAGGATTCTCTTAGAAAGAGGGAGTTGATTACGATGAGACATTTTCTCCTCTGGCTCGATATACTTCCATCAAGATGATTATTTCTATTGCTTCAGCTATGGTATGGAAGTTGCATCAGATGGATGTCAATACTTCCTTCCTCAATGGTGTTATCGAGGAAGACATGTATATTGAACAACCAAAGGGTTTGTTTTCCATGGAAAGGAGTCCCATGTATGTAGGCTGAAAAAGGCTCTATGAGCCACTGATTTTGGTACTTTATGTTGATGATTTGTTTCTCACTGAGAATGAGAAACTTATTGTATGGTGTAAGAAGAAGCTTTCCTATGAGTTTGAAATGAAATGTCTCAGATTGATGCATTACTTCTTGGGATTAGAAGTATGGAAAAGGAAGATGGATATTTTCTTGAGTCAAGGAAAACACACCATTGATATCTTAAAGAGATTCAAAATGTTGGACTGCAAGTCCATGGCCACTCCAATGGATACAAATCTGAAGAAGCTGAGGGACTCTGCTTCAAATTCCGATTTGATTGATCCCACTATGTATTTCCAGCTGATTGGATATTTGATGTATCTGAAGAACACCAGACTAGATATATGTTTTGTTGTGAATTCTCTCAGCTAGTTCATGTTCGAGTTGAGATAGATTCATCGGATTGCTGCAAAACATGTGTTGAGGTACTTGTGTGGCACTACGAGATATGGCTTGAGATATGATTCAAAATGTGACTTGAGATTACAGGGATTTTCAGACTCAGATTGGGTCGGATGTGCTGCAGATAGGAAGAGCACCTTCGGGTGTTACTTTAGCTTAGGTTCTACAGTGATTTCCTGGTGCAGTAGGAAGCAGACCTCAGTAGCTCTTAGTACTGTAGAGGCCGAGTACATGGCTGCTAGTATAATGGCTCGGGAAGTTGTGTGGCTTCAGAAAATCCTTGTAGGATTGTTTGTCCAGATTCTAAGGCCAATTGTGATTCATTGTGACAACTAGAGCTGTGTGTAGATGTCAGTGGATCTTGTATTCCATCACATGTCGAAACATATAGAGATTTGGTATCACTACATTCGTGATATGGTGCAGAAAGGTGCGGTCGAGTTACAATATGTTTTGATAGATGACCAGACTACAGATATTCTTACCAAGCCTCTTCCCAAGATAAAGTTTGAATACTTGGAGTGGAAGAGAACGTGTCCCTGCTTGAGATGGAAAGGTGATACATAGACAAAAATTTACCTTGATTCTACACAGGTACCTTTGCTTATCTAGGTTCTAATCCAGGCATGGGAGGATCCCATTGGAAGTAGAGACGGACATGTAGTAGAAGGTCATGTGAAGTTTATGGGAAATCTCTCGGACATCCAGGTTGGATGGAGAGGCCAATGCATTCTCCGGATCACTCTGGGATAGAGTGAGGAGAGCTATCGGACATCCAGGTTGGATGGAGAGGCCACTACAATCTTCGAATCACTCTGGGATAGAGTGAGAATATCTCTCAGAAAGCATGATAGGATGGAGAGGCCAACGCACACTCCCAGACACTCAGTAGAGTTGGGATATCTCTCAGACATCTTGGGACATGATGGAGGGATTTAGTGCATTCTCCATATCACTCTGAAAAGAGTGATGGGATCTCTCAGACATCTTGAGATGGGATGGACAGTCTGGTGCACATTGGTGCACACTAGTACTCTTGGACTCATCAAAGGACTGGTTGAGTTGGTGGATGTTCCCCGAAGGACTCGGATGAGAAGATGCACATTATGTTAATTCCAGATGGGATGGGATGAGATGATTCTTGTTGGACTCACCGATGGACTGTGTAGAGTTGTTATGTTGATTATGGATCCACCGATGGAATGTGGAGCAGATGCACAATAACACCTCTCAAAGGACTGATATTTTGTTGACAACCTTCAGTATGTATAGAGATGATCGAGACAAATGTGATGTACAAATGAGATCTAGATGATCGTGATGCTAATGATGACCATGTCCAAAGAATACCTTCCTTGTTGAGAGAGAGTGTTGGAAATAATGCAACTTCGGAATTTATTCTTATTGTATTTTATTATATTTTTGTTCTACCTCCTACAAGAGAAAATATTAATGTATTTGATCATGTAAACCCTTGAAAGAATCAATGAAAATCTTGGGGTAAAGATACACAAAGAAAAGAATTATTAAACATTAAATTTATTTTTCCCTAAGACAAGTCAGCCTTGTTAATTAGACAAGTCAGCCCAATTAGGGAAAAAGTCAGTTTTGCAAGTGCATAAATAGGGAGGTCCTGTACCTCATTTGGTAACTAATCCAAATTAAGCTATTTCTCACTAGTAAGAGAGAAGTTCGCATCTGCAACAAGGAGAAGTGATTTTGGGGTTTTTCACTTTGGAGAAATTTTCTATTTTCTCTCTTATCTCTGTACTTTGTTCTTAGGATTGATCATCACTATACGAAGGTTGTTGGTTTTTCTCCCTGTTGGGTTTCCCATGATAAAATTATTTTGTTCATTGTTTATGTGCTTAGTTATTTTTCTAGTGATCCTATTATTTATTTGAAATTAAATTATACTATTATAATTATATGAAAATCTAACAATTTCAAAATTTATAATCTTTATAAGCTTCATTCAATGGATAAAATCTTTCATTGGAATCTCATTGAATACTCCTATAGTTAGGGGAAGATTTGAAAAATTCTTCAAAGTATCGATAATAGTAAGATAAGGCTACCCACTTTCTCCTCTCTATATTTTCATGGTTAAAGCACTTGGAGAACACTAGAAAGAGTAAGGAAAAAAAATCTAATTCCAGGAGTAAATATAGCTTGTGTGGTCAAGATGATACCATGGTCAATTTGTAGATGACACCCTCTTCTCCCAAGAACGAGTCCATCTCACACCATTCAAGGGTTGAACATACACCATATACCCTGAATCTCATGAAGCACACCAAATATGGTGTAAACAGTTTCATAGTAACACCAAAATCTAACATTGACTAATGTAGGAACAATGGGATTTATTGTTCTCACTTCATTTTCTTCCTAGCATGTGAAATGGTTGGTATTTTATGTTATTGATCTATTAATTGGGATAGTGTGGTATGTGAAGTCCATTTCATTTTCAAACACTATGAAGTGTTATCATTTTTATTGTTCCTAAAAGGTCAAGGTCAATGAAATTTGCATAGAGATAAGACACTAGATTAGAAAACTTTCTTTATTTCAGGGGTTTGTGACTAAAGAAGCCATGTGGAAGACCCAATTTGAGTACAATTCTAAGGAATATAGCTAGATTAATGAAAAGAGCATAGAAAAGTAAATACATATTGGATCTATGTGATTGGGAAATGAAATGCAAAAGTACTACCTCTATTATGAAGATGAGGTATCTAGAGTAAAATGCCTCTACCACATCCTTTCAAAAAAAAAAAATTGGTTCTATTTTACCATTAATTTACCACTTCAAGACTTTCTTCCATCAGACCAATTCATCAAGCATCATCTAGCAACTATTTGGATGAGATAGAATCAACTGATCAAGTAGAATCTATTTTTAGTTCAAGTAACTCGGGGGTTCTAAGTTTTGTTAAAGTTTCTAGATGCTTGCTAGTTTTTTGTTTCTACTAAGATAATTTGTTAAGTTCCTTATACCATAATATTTGGAGTAAGGATAGTATAATACCTTTTAACTATATTTTGGTTGCTTTTCATAAGTACACCTTTTTTGGATCTAAGAAGAAAGCAATTTTTAATCTCTAATGGACAAGACATTGTCCGAGTATGGTTTTGACAAGTTTTCTCAAAATATAATCATAGTAGTTTTTTAAAACAATAAGTTTATTTTTTGTTTGAGTTAACTTCAATATTATTTATCACTCAAGTTGTACTCATCACAATCATTGTTGTTCTTGCACCAATTCTTCTAGTTATTAAATGATATGTTGTCACCCAAAACTGACATGCATGTGCTGTAGCCCAAAAATAAACACACCATCTCGATGAAAACTCTCAAGAGAGAAGCCAATGTCACCACACTCCTCTCTCCTCACTTCAGGTTGGCTCTTCTCCAACTCAAGGGGGGTATTCCTAAGGTAGGATCGCTAAGGCAGGTGCAACGGAGGGCAAGGTGAATCGAAGAGGCTGCCTTAGAGAAACATTTGTAACAGGAAAATGTATTTTGAATAAGTGATGGAAATTTTTTGACTTGGTCGCCTCATTACATTGTCGAGGATGAGAAGTTGGGACTAATAGATTCCTTATATAAATGGCATCAATACACAAATAAATATAAAATTTCTTACACAAAGTTATGCACATGCATGGATAATACATGTTATCATGGGAGAAATTTTATGAGATGGAAAAATAATAACCATCCGAGCATAAGGATAAATGATATGCTACATACCCATTTGCCTCATTAGATTATCTAGGCTACGAGGTATCATTTCCACCTTTGATGACCAATTCAAATTTCCATTGGCTAGTTGTAAAAGTTAGTAGCGGAAACAAAACTACAACCGCCTAGTTATTTAATTTTAATCTTGAACATGAATGCAGTTCTACCATGCCTTTATCCTTAATCATAACAATTTTATCAAACACACAGAATTGCCCAAACTATAGATTAATTAAATGCAAGATAGAAATATAATATATACTTCATAACACATTCATAATTCTTGTCTTTATGAGAATAATCCTCCAACTTGACGCAAATGAAGGACAGATTGTAAAGTGTAATGTGCTCTATTATTGTGTTAAGTCATGGATTTGGCATAGGAGGGAAAATTTTCATTGTTTGGGTGAAAAGTCAATATGATAGATTTAGGGGTTTGTTTTGACAAGATAGTTGGGCATCGGAAGGAGGCTATTTTGTCTTAGATTCATTGTATTTCTCAAAAAAAGTGGTAGGATTAGAGGGGGCATAAAGGTAATATTGATATCCAACTACCTCATTATGGTTTAGATGTCCTATAGAAGGATTAGTCAATAAGTTTCAAGAGTTCATGTTGAGATAAAATATGAACGAATAGGGGATATCAAAGGAATATACAACCATATCGCCCTATGATTCAAATGGCAGATGTGGCTTAAAGGTTTCTATTTTAAACTAAGTTTAGGAGTATTGTTGTCAATACCCTCAGGAAGGATATAATTGATATTGTAACATTTTTTTGAGTAGTGCATTGTTGAGATTAGACTAAGTTTAGGAGTATTGTTATCAATACCCTGAGGAAGGATATAATTGATATTGTAATATTTTTTTTTGAGTAGTGCATTGTTGAGATTAGACTAAGTTTAGGAGTATTGTTATCAATACCATGAGGAAGGATATAGTTGATATTGTAACATTTGTTTTTTGGGTAGTGCATTGTTGAGATGTAGTGACTTGGATTGAGGGAGATCATCAACCTTCTTGTAAAGAGGAAGATTTAATTCGTTAAAGGATGCAACATTAATCTAAGCTGCGAGTGTACAAGGGAAACGGTCATCATTTATCTTTGTGAGAAATTTTACGATAAAGTCTTACAAGATGGAGCTCATGTTCCTCACACTATTTGAGTGGAAGTATGTAGGAATGAATGAAGGGAGAGGTTAGAGGTTTGACTTAGGAAACGTGGAGGGAAAGGCTTTCTAAGAGAGTCCTTATGTAAAACAAATGCAAGATTTAAGGGGGAAAGGCTTTCTAAGTTACTTATATAATTAATAGATTTAAAACAAAATGCAATAAAAAAAAACTTATATGATCGTTTTATTTAAAACATGTTCACCTTGAAAATAGGCCTCAAAGTTTTTTATATGAGGAGATAAAGTATTTGAGGATTTAATTGATGTGGACAAAGTGAAATGTTTGATATCAATCTAAAACTTTGGTTATATAAAAGTAAAAGATTTAGGTTATATGCTTTTCTTAATTAAAAAACTGAAGGTTATTCATAGAGTCCTTATGGTTTTTTTTTTAATTATATTAAAAAATATAAAACATGGTAATTTTCTTTTTTCCTTTTTAATTATATGCCATAATAATAAATAAGGGAAAATTGGTAATTTAAAAATAAATTTAATATTAAATTTTGAAAATATTTAATATTACATTTTGCAAAGTTTTTCCATGTGATCAAGGTATAAGGTATTGTAATAACTTTTCAATGAATGGGACAAAGTGAAATGTTTGATATCAATCTAAAACTTTGGTTATATAAAAGTAAAAGATTTAGGTTATATGCTTTTTTAATTAAAAAACTGCAAGGTTATTTATAGAGTCCTTATGGTATTTTTCTTTTTTCGTTTTTTAATTATATTAAAAAATATAAAACATGGTATTTTTCTTTTTTCCTTTTTAATTATAGGCCATAATAATAAATAAGGGACAAATTGGTAATTTAAAAATAAATTTAATATTAAATTTTGAAAATATTTAATATTACATTTTGCAAAGTTTTTCCATGTAATCAAGGTATAAGGTATTGTAATAACTTTTCAATGAATGAAATTATTTCTTGTATGGATGCAGTTATGAAGATTGGCCAATAAATGAACTTATTTGTGAGGATACTTGGAAACACCAAGTTGGTAATTGAAGTTGATGATCTCATTTGTGAAGAATTCTCGAGAGAACAAGTTGATAATTGAAATTATTGTATTAACATAAGTTTTGAAGTCAATAGTGAAACATCAAATGACTTCTCGAGAGATCAAGTTGATAATTGAAAGTATTGTATTAACAAAAGTTTTAAAATCAATAGTGAAACATTTGAATATATTGAAGCATTTTATATGAATATATATGGATGTTTTAAATTATATTTTTTTACTTTAGAGAGAAGAAATGATGATGAATCCTATATTAAATTTGTTAATAAATTTTTGAATTTTAAAATTTATGATGGTGGTGATGATGTTGGTTAACATCTAGTGAGACCAATTTTGGTTTATCGGACCTTAAGAAGAAAGAAAGCAATTACTTGGTTTGTTGTAAAAATTTAAGCATATGCTCATAAAGCTGAGAAAGAAGTGTTTTGAGGTCAGCATAGTTTTGACAAGTTAGAAAGTTAGGGAGGTAAGTATTGTAGCAAATATTATGAAACTGTGATCTGATGTGGGTGTACTCAGGGCACTCTAAGAGAAAGTGACTTTAATCCTCAACGTTCTTAGTCTCTCTTAGTCTCGCTGAGATGGAAAATCCTTTCCACTCATGGTGTTTTAGGAATTGTCCAGCGCCCTGTTTCACTATGAAGCTTATGAAGCTCATGAGAGTTCGTTCTCATTTTGGCTATATTAGTTTTCTTCTTTTAGTTAGTTAAAATAGAGAGATACTTTTAATCTTCTAGATTAGGTTTAATGACCTCATTATAATATCTTAATTTTCTTGTAACCTCTAAATCCTTCTCACCCCACATTTTCTCTTTAAACTTACTAGCTGTAATAATATTTTTAATGTTATTGATATTTTGCAAATTGGTGTTTTCATCAATCCCCTAATGGTTTAACCAAGTCATGGTGTCTCTATACCAACCTCTCTTAAGCCGCAGGTGTTCTTGACTAGATTTCAAAGCAATTTTAGGGAGTCTCTGGTCTCCCATGTTATTTATCTTGTACTTGTTCATCGGGTACCTAGTCATAGCAATGTTCTCGATGGGGGAAGACCCACTTCTATTAGGAGAATATAATAGGACATATTGCTTTAAATTTTGAGGTTATACGTTATAAAACGATTTTGGATTTGTTCAATCTTTTTCCACGATTCTCTAGAAATGTTGCAACCCCAAAATTTACAAACATTTAAGATAACGAGAGTGACAAGAGCTTCAAAGAGGAACTTATTTTTATCCCACATCATAAGGTTTGTCGATTTACAATTTTTTTTCAAGACCAAAAAAAGATTTCCACCCTCCATTAATCATTTTCTCAATGTTGGCTCTTTATATATTCTTTAAGTTTCCAAACGATAGACCCAAGTTCTGCGTGGTTCAGGGAAACAACAAAACCCCTTTTCATTGGCCCTTTTGGGAATAGTCTGCAAGCAGACTGAGGTCTCACCCGAGGAGAAGTTATGGGGAGGTTGAGGAATTAGTTTTCCACAATTGGGTGATGTGCGTTTCAATGGAAAGGGGAACTGCGCAAAGTTCACCTACTTTGCAGTTAACACTTAGGCTATCGCACATCCAAGGATTGTGCGATATAGGATGGCTATTCGACAACAGGACAACGCAACTTAAGACTGCACTTCCTCTTCAATACTTACACAACTTCAACAGACGTTACTTAGTGTAAGTTTATGCACTTAGCAAGCATATTAAACCGTAAAATTTGCAAGCTTATACAACACGATGAACTACAATGCCGCTATGCACTTTCGGTGTTGCGTTCAAAAAATTGCACTATACAGACTTCGCTGACTCAAGTGTTACCCATTTACTCATGCATTAATCATGTTCAGAAATACTTCCGCATTCAACATTCATTCATATATATTCATCACTTAGCACATTATTCCTATCATACATTCTTCTGGAAAATACACATGAAAGTAAGATACAGATACTCATAAGAAAGAACTTAACCATTCATCAAGTAAACACACATTTAGTCACACAACATAAGGATTTAACGTGGTTCACCACCAGGATGGGAGCTACGTCCACAGGAACTATTGTTATATTATCAATGGGAAGGGTACAACAGTTCCAGTCTACGCACTCAACTGCAGACTCTCTTCTCTCTTCGGTAGGTCTCTGCGCACGCAGTTGTAGATCCTTTTTACAATGTTCAGTCTCTCAACAGAGATCAATATTCAACAATAATCTCAATCAACATATAACCCTTTCCCTTACAAAAGTGCCCCTTTATATAGATCGTGCACTTAGGTCACGTCTGTTACAATGCATGTGGGCCAAAACCCTAAGGTTACCCAAAACTGGTGCGGTTACCCGCCACCCTGCCTATCATCGTCGACAGCTTGCTCCACTCGCTTCAAGCCGCCTTGCTGGGACACTTGTGGCTCACATGCCCTTCTGACAGCCGCAGTCATCATAAAAATGGTTACAAACGCATCGTGGCCTTTCGCTTTCCGCCCCTTTAGCCTTGCTGTTGCTGTCTACCCGTGGCTTAGCCTCTAACGATTTTCTTCCACTTTGATAGGTTTCTTTCCTCTATCTCCACTCTGTTCCTTACCCAACTAATAGGAATCCTGGAGTTGCTTACCCAAAATAGGTCGTGTTCAACAGCTCGACCTTCCCTTATACTCTTTACCCAAAATAGCTGCTGCGCTGGCACTGTGCATCAGCATGAATGCGCAGTGCCTCGAATTCGCACTGCTTGCTACGCATCTATGAATTTGCACCCTTGGGCTGCACTATCGACAAAACTGTTCCATCTGAGCTTCACAGTTCGAACTGTGCAACTTGCCAAAACTGTACTTCTTCAAAAGTGTGCCAACTTGGGCCATGCCCAACAGGCCCCTAACACTTACTTGTGGATCGTCCCCGATCCACTTCTGCTGGGCGAATTCGGCTGCGCTTCTTCGATGGTACTTAACTTGGCAGTGAAGCTGTGCAAGGTAATGGTCAGCTTCACAACCGTTTCCTTTGCCTTGTTCTCAAATTATTTAATGGTTTCTAGCATCGCCTGCGAGACCTGCTCCTGGGCTTGTTGTTTCACTGTGCCCTCCGTAGTTTGAAGTTCTACAAACTTCTTGTCAATATGCCGCATTAGTGCGAGGCCTTCCTCCTCTATGGGCTGCAACTCCGCAGAAGCGACAACCTCTCTTTCCCTTAACACCATGATCTCTTTTTGCAGCTCTTTTACCTTTGTGAATTTTTGTATCTTTTTCCTTGTCGGCAAAGTCTTCATTTCTGCGTTTGTGGCATCTAGTTGCTGTTGCCTTTGCTCCAGATCACCTTTCAGCTTCTATAGGTCTGGATCCTCATTTATTCCAGCTATCACTGTGTTGGCTTCTTCTAGAAAATTTTGACACCTCGCCACTTCGGCCGAGATGCTATCTATAGTGGCCTTCACTTCTTCAGTTGGAGCTGCGCGTTTATCTGGTGGGGTGTTGGGTCTCTGAGATTCCAAGTCTACGATCTTTCCCTTGTAGGAGATCTCCATGTCCATCATTTCCGTCGTAAGGGTTTCCACTCTGGTCCCAATCTTAATGATGGTATCTTTGACGTTTGGCTCTTCTTCGCATTTGTCGATTTTGCTGCAGACTGTCGATATTTTTTCTTTCAGCCTGCGGTTCCTCTCTTGAATGTCAGACAATTCCCTATTGCTTCTTGCTGATTCCAGTGTCACCTCGTCGAAGCTCTTTTGTAACTTGACATTCTGATCATACGAGGCAATGCCTCTTTCTTGAATTTCTTTCACCACCTGCATGTGTAGATTGTGCAAGTCTTTTATTGGAAACATGCTAACGTTGACGCCAAAGTGATCCAAGTTCCTAGCTGCTTCGACTACCTGATCATTGGGATAAATGAGGTATGCTGGCTCAATGCGTACCAGCCGAGGGTTCAAGTTCAGAGCATGGGGTTCTCTCTTTTTCCTGGTTGACCCACCTGACTTGCCCTTAGAGTCTAAGTCTTGGACCAAATCCTGCGGAGCTTGTGCGATCTTCGTAACCATCATCTTGATTTCTTCGACAGTCTGCAAGAGGCTTACTTGTACCTCTTCTTGCTTGGCTTGCTTTGCAGCAAGCGTGTCTTCCCAGTACTCATGGACCTTAATAGCGATGCTTTCACAATCGTCCTCATGTAGTGTTGGCTTGAGCATCGGCTTAGTGCATTTCTGCTTTTTGCGGTGTACCTTCACTGATATCAGACTTTGTGTCACTTTCCTTTTTCCTTTATCCTGTCCTTCAGTCAGATCCTACAGAGTCCATTCTTCCTCGTCAATCGTTGTTCCCTTGTATTTTTCTATGTCTTCATCTTTGTCTTCTTCGGAAGTGGACTTGACCTCGACTGGTTGGTCCACCTTCCACTCCGCTGGCCATTCTTCCATCATCTGTTCTATTTTATCAGCATCCAGCTGATAGAAGCCTGGCTACCATAGGTCGGTGTCTGTATCAGCCCTTGGCTGAATGTACGTAGCATGCATATCGACCCTGAATCTTAGCTTTCCTTTGTATGCATTTGTCACCTGCTGTGAGATTCGCGGTGTTCGTCGAATCACATCACACAGTTGCTAGTAATATGTATAAAACAACTCATTAATTTCTCGTTGCCTAGCAGACTTCACGTTTTCCCATAAGTTAGCAAAGCGTGTTCCCCGGCATTGCCCTGAGAAAACTGGAAGGACTTGGTAGCCAGCCGGCTCTTTCCAACTGATGAAGGCAATTAGCACTAATAGCCAACTGTAATGAAACAAACTTCCCTTGTCCTGAGTTTCTTGGACATCGTCCAAGAACTCGTTCGGTAGGTACTATTCCTAGTTGTAAGGGGTGTCATTCTTTGCTTGTGACGTGAGAAGAACTACCGCGGCCGACACCTCTGCTGGTCGGTATTTCCTCAATAACTTCCCTGCTAATATTTGAGTTGTGAATCGCACTACATCGTCCTTCATAGGGGCTGTATAAAAGCCACGCTTTCCCCTGGTCAGACCAAACTCTTCCTTTATTCTTAAGGTGAGTTCTTTGCCTTGTGCCTTCCCTACAAATTCTTTTGCAGGGTCTGCACCTCTCTTATTAAGCATCGTGATGTAATATATCAAATTGATATTTATTTCGATTCTTCGGTCCAACCATAGATAGCCTGAGTGCGTGCAGGAAAGTAATGTGCGCACTACTGCATTAAGTTTCGGGCTCCTATCGAAATGCGGGATGCGCAATAGGTGAAGCAACCCGGACGGTTCAAGTGCTTTCATCCAATCCTGCACAAATGGAGTTTCGGTGCTGGACTGGTCATCAACCTGGCGACGCATATATTGGTCCGGTTGAAACTGTAGGTACTTCTTTGCTTGGACTGACCTCCTTCCAGCAAGTCATGATCTTCGAACTTGCAATCTTCCAATTTCCCTAGAAGGTTCCTGCAACCTTCACCTTACTCGATATGGGAAGTAGCGAAATCTCATAAACATGATTTTTTTCAAGGTTGACAACTGGTGCATCATCTCGCCGAGGTGGGATATATTCATGCACGAGATGGATGGGTCACTCATGAGTTGTGACTAGTGTCTGTGGCTTTGCTGCCTTCGGCTCCTCCTTGTCTATAGTTGGGTGCTTATCTTTTTCATCTCTGCGGCATGCCTTGCAGAGCTCCAGGTTGAGGCGCCTTTCTCCGCTGCAGGTTTCTGGGAAGGTGCCAACATCACTCCCTTCAACCCCGACTGCTTGAATATTTTTAACACTTCTTCAATAGTGATTGGTTTGCTCATTCACTTGCAGAATGATCGGATTTCTAACTGTTAAAGCTCTGGACTCACACACAGACAAGGTAGAAACTCACTGTAAAATTTGAAAGCGCTTAGCCGATGAGTATTTATAGACGATGCTAGCCTAGAATGCGTCGATGAACCGTTACTGGGTCATTCAATGTCTTGTCCTTCGGCCAGATCTCCTTTGAGATATTGGTCTTTTCCACCAATGATTATCTCTGATCCGATGATGTTTATTTAAATGTTGAATGTTGCCGATGCCACCAGGCTGTTTAATCAGTTAAATCAGCCATTAACTGCTAGGTTTGTTGGCTGAATGTCAGTGAGATCTCGGTCACTTCGCTATTTATTATGCTCGAATGGCCATATTTTCTTTTATGCACAATTTTGTCGGTGCCGCCATTTTGGATAACGACTCACTAACCAACCGAAAATTGTGACGGTTATCTTTTTCCGTCGTAATGCACTGGCGATTCTGACAAAAGATTCTTGCGTGGTACTTTTGCACATGTGTGCTTCTCCCATTTTAACTTCGTAGCTATGCTTTCAACCCATGCCTCGCATCGCAGCTTCTGGTGCTTCGCATCACAGCTTCTGGTACTTCGCAATTGTCCTGTTCCATTTTATCTGTGCGGCTGTATTTTGAACTTCGCAACTGCGTGCTTCTACTTCTCTTTTTTTTTTGTGCGACTTCATTTCATTGAGTGTTCTGCGAAGTAGGACTATCCCTGTAGGGTTTTAGTCTAATTCCATTGATTAAAACAGGTAGATTTTCTCCGGCTAATGTGGCTAACTGAACTGTAACATGCATAACAATATATGGGCCAAGCCAATGCATTTTAAACTTTCCTAGAAATTTCATGAACTTGCTATCGTACAGGAGGACAAGGTCTCCTACCTAGAATAATTTGTACTTGATATGGCGATCATGCCATGCTTTTTCTTTGTTGTTCTGCACTTGCTGGTGAAAGCCTGTAATGAAGCGATCTTCCTCCAATCCAACCAAGTGTAGAAGCCTTTCTTGCAGTGTCTCTTCATCTGCCATGTCTGTGAATGCAGCAATCCTTAAGATTGGTACAATGTACTCCATAGGCATCACAGGTTCCTGTCCATAGACAAACCCAAAAGGTGTATGGCCTGTCAGTTTCTTACAAGTTGTTCTATATGCCCATAATACAGCTGGAATGCACAGATCCCAATCATCTTTGTTTGTATTGCATACTTTGGTCAACACATTCTCCAGCACTTTGTTAAATGCTTCGATAGTTCCATTGGCTTATGGATGATACAGTGCACTCCTTTGATGATATATCTAAAACTCTTCAGTTAGTGCTTCAATGGTTCTATTCAGGAAATGGGTTCCTTGATCACTCATTAAGATTTTTGGGCATCCAAATCTGGTAAGGATGTTCTCAAAGATGAACTACGTGGCTGTAGTTGCACTACAGTCCTTCATTGCTTTAGCTTCTTCCCATCTGGTGAGATAATTCGTCGCGTTTATAATGTATCTCACACCATTCCTCTTTCCCGGTGGGTTAATAGGCCCCACAAAATCAATTGCCCATTTGTCAAATGCTTGTAGTGTCAACTGCGGTCTTAATGGCATTTCGTCTCTTCGTGATGGCATTCCAGTCCTTTGGCACATATCGCAACTTTGGCAATGTTCCTTTGAATCTTTGTGCAACGTTGGCCACCATATCCTTGCTCTTAATATATTCTGCGTGGTAGCTCTACCTGCGTAGTGACCTCCAGAAACACCTGAATGTGCCTCGGCCAATATAAACGGCTTCTCATGCTCTAACACGCATCTTCGCAACACTTCATCTGGTCCCAACTTGTATAACTGTCCTGCGATGATAGTGAAGTCTACTGCTTTAACTACCAGTTGCTTCTTCTGCTGCATAGTAAACTCTGTGGGTGCCAATCCTGTAGTCAAGAATTCAACAATATCTTTGTAATAATCATCTGCGATCTGTATGGCAAATAACTGCGCGTCAGGAAGATTGTCTTCAAGATTAGTGGGTTCTTCACCTGACTCAATCCTTGAGACATGGTCAAGTCCTAGGTTTAGTCTTCCTGGTTTAACAATGATTTCAAATTAATACTCCTGGAAGAGTAGTAGCCATCTGCATATTATGCCCCCTAACAATGGCTTATTGACCAAGTACTTCAGAGCTGAATGGTCAGTGTACATGGAGAAGTGCGCACCCAACAAATAATGTCTGAATTTCTGAAGTGCATAAACCATAACTAGACCCTCTCTTTCTGTAGTTGTGTAGTTCTTTTTGGCTGAAGATAACTTTCTGCTTGAAAACGCAATGGGGTGATCAATGCCCCCTTCACCAGGTTGAGCGAGCATAATGCCCAACGCTATTGATGAAGCATCAACATGTACGTGGAATGGTTTATTCCAATTTTATTCCAATCTGGGAAAACTGCAAGGATCGGCCCAGTTACCATTTTCTATTTTAATGTATCTAATTCTTTCTCGCATTCTACATTCCATATGAACTGGGCTTCTTTCTTCAGAAGTTTCTCCATTGGTGTGGTTATTTGCGCATAACCCTTGATGAAATTTCTATAATATCCTGTATGTCCCAGCGTCGTGTGAAGTTGCTTTATTGAGTTCAGTGTTGGTAGATTTACAATAATTGTGATCTTTGCAGGATCAACCATCAGACCTTGCTTGCACACGATGTGTCCCAGTAGTATACCATAGGGTACACAAAAAATACATTTCTTCAAATTGAAGGAGATTTGATGTTTCCTACACTTAGCTAGCTTCATTCTGAGGTTTTCATAATGGTTCTTCTGTAAACCAAATATAGTCCAATCATCAAAATAGATTTCTAAGAACTTATGGATAAAGTCCTTAAAGGTAGCCACCATAACTCTGGAAAATATGGCAGTTGCATTCTTCAAACCAAATGGCATAACTGTATATTGATATGAGCCCCATTTAGTAGAAAATGTAGTCTATCTATCTCCTGAGTCTATTCTTATCTGATGGTATCCAGAGAATCCATCAGTGAATGAGTAGCCCTCATTTCCTCCAACATTGTCCAATACTTCATCTGTAAATGGAGTAGGAAATGGGTCATGTAGTGAAGCATCATTTAATTTCCTTAGATCTACGGAGATTCTGATTTCTCCTTTTGTCTTCTTGTCCTGGATAACCATAGGGCTTATCCATTTTGATTCTTCCACTGGCTCAATGATCCCTGCATCAAGCATCTTATTGAGTTCTGCCTTAACTCTTTCTTTGTGTTAAGGGTTCAGTATATAAGGCCTCTGTATGATGGGCTTCCCGCCTGGCTTGAGAGGTATCTTCATGACTCCCAAATCACCCAAAATGCCTTTCATTTCGACGAACTTTGTTGGAAACAAATCCTGATACTCATGTAAAAGGTCGACGATCTGCGTGACCGTTTCAACATCCCAATAATCCCCAATAGATGTGTACTTTGGCTCTTCACTTGTGCCAATGTTAAATTTTCTTGTTTTGACAGGGCCGCTCATATCTGGAATTTCTAATGGAGGTCCCTCTACATTGCGCGCTCCCTCTGACTCAGGTATATTGATATTGCACGAATCCTCCTCATCACTCTCCTGCTCATCTTCTTTATCTGTGGAGAGGTTATAACATTCAAGGGCATACTATATATATTTTTCCCATTCTGGTTGTAGGTTCACAGGTACCTTTACGTCTTCAAATATCTTGTCTTTTATGACCTCTAATGCCTTGTTTGGACTTGGGCATTCATCTATGAATATCCTTTCTTTAATAATCTGCAGGGCTTCACTTATGCTCGGGCAGTCATCTTCAAAACTGAAAGTTCTATGGAAGTTCGCAGTCATGATAGACCAATCTACTGTTTCTCTGCGAAGTTCTGCGTCTGTATACCAATTGTTTGGAATTTGCTCTAGTGTGTGCACAAACAGATGAACCCATTATGTATGTGGTCTGTTTATCCATGCTTTTGAACAGATCTCTATATGATCCCTTGGATCTGTTTGTCCATTATACTTTTCCATTGTCAGCACAACTTTCTCTACGAATCTGATTTACATCATGTGCTTGCACTGTTCCCATGTGGTCAAAGTCTGCTTATGCGCGGCCCACCATCTGGCAGGTGTAGCGCGCAGTGCTAAATCCAATGTTGGTATCTGATGGTCAGCTGAAATTGATACAATATACTCTTGAAAAAATGTATAGACGTTAGTTAAGCCATCATAAGTGGGGATTGGACTTACCTCTATTCCAATCCAGCGCAGTGATCTTTTTATATGCGCGCATCTTCTTGCAGATACTTCATGCATCCTACTTTTCCAATTCTCCATTCCTATGTCGGAGTCCGATACGCAAGAGTTTTTGCAGCGCCAACTAAGCATTCCATCCACTGTAGGATTGATGTAGTCGGCCTGATTTGCAGTCATCTTGTAGATGCGATCTAGATCATGAGATCTACATTATTCTCTGATCGGCTCAGTCTATCTCGGTCCTTATAAAGGGTCCAAGGTCGCGATGACCCTGATATCTTCCCCTTCAAATATCATCTTTTTTTTCTTCAAGTCGATGATCGCGAGGTTATCCATCGCCCAGTCTATCCCCAGTAATGCTGGATATGGGTTACTGTCATCGATGATCTCAATAACCTCGAAGTGTGCTAAAATGCTTACTCCATCAATGTCCACAAGTACATTCGCTAGCCTTCCAAAGGGTATGACGTTTTGATTGTCTAATATTAGCTATATGGGTGACCAGGTTTACCCATCTGTTCCCATGTTTGCTTGGTCAAGACATTCACTTCTGATCCCAAATCAAGGATGATCTCATCCATCTCATAGTCTCCAATATGTGCACTAAGTCTCATTTCTCATCCTGTTCTCTTATGAATTTTTATGTGGTTAATTGCACTATGAGCATTACTCGTGCAACTATGTTGCTCATAGTGGTTCAGTAAATTTTTCATTTCCACCAAAGCATCTTCGCTTTTCAGCAGTTTCATCCAGCTCCGTAGGAACTGTGCAACAGAAGTCCCTATTTCTGTTGCGGTACTTGTCTTATCATATGCTGCTGGCATATCCTTCATATGCGCTGTTTCACTTCGCGACGACATTCTTGGTGTCATAGGGGCTGGTTCTTTGAAGGTCTCCCTTGCTTCTATGAAGAATTCTTTGTTTCTTTCCAGATTGAAAGCAGGTGCTTTCCCAGTTGCTTTTCTAATCCAGACCCCTTTAGTAGGTATATGCTTAGCTTGGTTCTCTCCAGAAGTCGAGGCTTCTGGTTCTTTATCTCTTCCTGTTGCAACGCCACTTTGCGTCACAGCATTGATGTTTGGATATCTTTTCTCTACTGCGATCATCTGAACGTTCAGGTTTGGTGCTTCTGTTCTTCTCTCCTGCATCTTTGCTTGCAATATTGGGCATGCTTCAATAACATGGTCAAAAGACTTATAGTATCTACATGTAGTACAAGCATTGGTACAGACTCTAGATAGATGGCCAGTATGAGTGCAGTTATAATAGATCATTTGACCTCTTCCTCTTCCTAGGCCAGTATTTCTTCCTCTTCCTCGTAATCCATTACGGCCTCTATATGCTCCTTGATCATATTGCGCATTATCATGGTGTTGCGGTGTTTCTTCTTGAACTCTGTAAACATCGTGCTTCATTTCTATCATTAGTTCATATGCTCTACAGCTGGAATCATCATGTCCAACTGACTTACAGAATCTGCAGTATAAATTCTTGGGAGTTCACACATATTTATGGATCAAATAACAATCTTCAGGCCGATGTCCTCTACATCGAAAGATTTAACACCACGGTCCTTGCTGCTGATTTAGTGTATTTGGTGCTCCACTATCAATGTAATCTTTGAAAACTGGACAGTGTTCTTTCGGGTGTCCCTCTGCTTTACATTTTGTACACCAGAATTCTTCTCTGACTTCTTTTCCTTTCTTAATGTCTTGTAGTTGTAATGTTAGAGTTGCTAACTGGTTCTAGATCTGGACCATGCCTGCACTTGTTTCTCCTATGGGTGAGGCTTTTATCTTCATGGAAATCTGTAAGGCTTCTGTCTGCAACGCAACCTTCTGTTGCATCAATGGCAGTCTGATATGTGGCAACAACGCAGCTATGAACCATTCTTGGTGCTGTTGCGGTGCAATGTCAAAAATTACTTGGTCTAACAATGCTTTGAATTTCTGGTCAAATTCCCACACTGACTCAATTGTTTTCTGCTTAATCTCTTTTAGGTTTGTTATACATTGTGACTCAGACTTCGGTTTCTTGAACTCTCTTAAGAGGGAAGCCTTGATATCCAGTAGGGTCCTATTTTGTCCGACATAATGTTTCATGAACCAAGTTAAGTCTCTGTCCCTGAATGTAGTGATGAGCTGTGCGTGCTTAATAGCATCATACTGGACTTGCTTGACGTTCCACACGGCTTCACAAAGAAACCAATGTTGCTCAGGGTCTTCTAGACCCATTCCTTTAAATATCGATAGTTTTACATCGTCAGTCATTCTCCTTCTAGGTGGTGCAGTGTTTTGTGTGGTGTTAGGGATGTTACCGCGCAGAATTTTCTGAGTATTCACTCCTACGGTGTTACTAGTACTGACATTCTATGGAATGGGAGGCGCAGTGTTCTGCATTGGCGGATTCTATGGAGTGATGGGCTGATAGGTAGCTACGCAAGGAGTTTTGCTATCAGGATCAACTTGGAACTCAGTTTCTACGCACAGTTCATGTTCATTAAGGTTCTTTTCTGTACTATCCTTATATCTTTTACCGCTTCTTAATATATGAATATCTTCTTCTGTATCACTGTAAGTATTATTGACCATTACAGACTCAAAACAACTATGTATCTTACTGCATTCTTAAAACACCTTTCTGAGCTAAAAGCATTTTGATATATAAACTCATATTGTTGAGGTACTTGCCTCTGAATCCTTTGAATAACTCTGCTTCTATTGTGATGTAGGACTTCAACATGTCCACAACGAACTCTCCCACGAAGCCCTCTAGGATACTATCAACCCAAAAGTTGATTGCTCACAAGAGTGGACTATCTACTGCTTTAAGTCTCTGAATGATCTCTGGGGTCCACTCGGTAGGTACTCCTTCTTGGAAACAGTTCTTTCACTTTGCGAGTCTTGATAACCACTCATGCAACTCATTTCCAAACGATGCAAATAAAATTTCATAAGTGTCCTCCCATAGGTATCTCTGCAACCACTCTACGTCAGATAGACGTGGATGTCTATTCTCTTTTCTGGAAAACTCCCTTTCTTTATTGTCCACCCAGTTCCATATTTTTGTTTTCTCTGGATTCCAATTTTCGGTGCTCATCATCAGTTCAGTCACGGAAACGAAACCATTTGTTGGCTCTTTATATATTCTTTAAGTTTCCAAACGATAGACCCAGGTTCTGTGTGGTTCAGGGAACCAACAAAACCCCTTTTCACCGGCCCTTTCGGCAACAGTATGCGAGGAGACTGAGGTCTCACCCGAGGCAAAGTTATGGGGAGGTTACGGAATTAGGTTTCCACAACTGGGTGATGCGCACTTCAACAGAATGGGGGACTACGCAAAGTTCACCTACTTCGCAATTAACACTTAGGCTATCGCGCATCCAAGGATTTCACGATATAGGATGGCTATTCGACAACAGGACAATGCAACTGAAGACTGCGCTTCCTCTTCAATACTTATGCAACTTCAACAGACTTTACTTAGTGTAAGTTTATGCACTCAGCAAGCATCTTAAACTGTAAAATTTGCAAGCTTATACAACACGATGAACTGCAAAGCCACTATGCACTTCCGGTGCTGCGTTCAGGGAATTGCACTATACAGACTTCGCTGATTCAAGTGTTACCCATTTACTCATGCATTCATCATGTTCAGAAATACTTCCGCATTCAACATTCATTCATATATATTCAACACTTAGCACATTATTCCTATCATACATTCTTATGGAAAATACACATGAAAGTAAGATCCATATACTCATAAATAAGAACTTAACCATTCATCAAGTAAACACACATTCAGTTACACAACACAAGGATTTAACGTGGTTCACCCCCAGGATGGGAGCTACGTCCACGGGAACTGTTGTTATATTATCAATGGGAAGGGTACAATAGTTCCAGTTTGCGCACTCAGCTGCAGACTCTCTTCTCTCTTCGGTAGGTCTCTGCGCACGCAGCTGCAGATCCTTTTTACAATGTTCAGTCTCTCAACAGATATCAATATTCAACAAAAATCACAATCAACATCTAACCCTTTCCCTTACAAAAGTGCCCCTTTATATATATCATGCTCTTAGGTCACGTCTGTTACAATGCATGTGGGCCAAAACCCTAAGGTTACCCAAAACTGGTGCAGTTACCCGCCACTCTTCCTGTCGTCATCGACAACTTTCTCCACTCACTTCAGGCCGCCTTCCTGGGCCACTCGTGGCTCACACACCCTTCTAAGAGCCGCAGTCATCATAAAAATGGTTACAACTGCATCGTGGCCTGTCGCTTTCCGCCCCTTTAGCCTCGCTGTCGGTGTCTACCCGTGGATTAGCCTCTAACGGTTTTCCACCACTCTCTTTGATAGGTCACTTTCCTCTATATCCACTCTGCTCCTTACCCAAACTCCGGGAATCCTGGAGTCGCTTACCCAAAACAGGTCACTTTCAACAGCTCGACCTTCCCTTATACTCTTTACCCAAAATAGATGTTGCATTGGCACTGCGCATCAGTATGACTGTGCAATGCCTCGACTTCACACTACTTGTTGCGCATCTCTGACTTCGCACCCTTGGGCTGTCTTATCGACAAAATTGTGCCATATGAGCTTCACAGTCCGAACTGCGCAACTTTCCAAAACTATACTTCTTCAAAAGTGTGCCAACTTGGGCCATCACCAACACTCAATGATATAGTTCTAGTTGAGCTTGTGATGAATATAAATTATGAGATATTTGTAAGAAGAAACTTCCTCTTGTTATTTTCATATACAAAATTAGGAAAAGTGACCTTGGACTTGATAGTCATAACTTTTGTTTTGTTAGTGTTAATAGTCATACCCATAGAATAGAAATCCTTGAGAATTATTAATTGCTTATTAAGATCAAAGGGACATATTGCCATAAGAACAATATCATCAACATAAAGAATATGGATGATGATTATTCCAACTAAGGTGCAACCTACTTCTTCTAAAAAAACTTCTAGTTTATCGATGTCTATGCTGGAAAAGGTAAGGGAGAGGGAGTAACCTTGGTGTAACCTTGTATAGACTAAGCACACCAATAAAAAAAAAAATTTAAATAATTTTTTTACCTAAATGGTGTGGCTCAGATGTATCAACACTCCATACGTGGTGCATTGATTTATGTCAAGTGCACCAATAAGCCTTCTTAATAAATATCGGAAATGGTATAATGTGTTGGCCTAAATACCTAGGGTATTTTTGTACTATATATGGAGGAACAATCAATGGTGTGATCATATATATTAAGCTTACTAACGATCACAATACAGATTACAATGTCTCATTGCACACTATTTTCTATGTGAAGTGTGTAAAAAAACATCACGAATAGTGCTATCTATTTTTTAAGGTGCATCAATTTTACATAGATAAAAATGGTCATTGTGTGCGTGTACACACGCACACATGCACACACACACACACACAAATTTGTGTATGTGCCTAATGAAAGTTGTATGTGAATCAGAGACAACAATGATGATAAGAGAGACAACAACCAGTTAAGTTGTATAATGTTTTATGGGAGGGGGAGGCTAGAGAGAGGGAGATAGAGAATTTTTTTGCCTCATCCTATTATAGTAGACTCATCTCTTCTTGAGAAGTGTTGGCCTCCTCAAATTTTATAAGAAACATCCATCCTTAGGGGGAATAAGGTTCTACTGAGGAAATCAATTTTTCATTGGGATCATGCTAGGTAGGCCTTTAGGTTCGGTCCCATTATATGGTCCTATCCCACAAAGAAGGATATGTACTTCATTATTGGGCTATCTAAGCCCCATTTCCCTGATATCCTATATGGGGTGGTGAGAGAGAGTCGGTTGGCTTATGTGCAGAGATATGTCAATGATGACATCGTTGACCCTAGTCAGTTGTCAGTGGCTAGTTAGATTTTCATTCTTTCATGGTAGATGAGGTTAGATGCCTCTCTCTTTGGTCTCAATAGTGCCACATAACACCAGAGATGGGAGGTGCATTAGTTGTATTATATCATATTATGTATATCCTTAAATGTAGAGACCCATATGTATTAGGTGGTTTTCCATTTTATGGTGACAATTTTGTTTATCTCTAGATCACAATCACTCTATGTTTGAAGGGGTGGGTAGCTTCCCTTCTGGTTCTGAGCTATTTTGTTTATTTTTAATAGGTTTCTTACCACTAGGCCATTATTCAATCACCTTCCTTCAAGTACAAGGACTGGTATGTGTATGCGCGTGTGGGGGGAATGATGCCCAAATGGGCCAACTAGAGTTCAAGTGTATGATTTTTCTAGAGGTATTGTGATGATAACAAGAGAGGATGAACACACAAATACCTAGCCTACAATGCATGCGAAATAACATATTATATTGTGTCGATGGATTAGTTGTGTACATTATTAGCACAACACAGAGTGCACCCTGTACAAGTGTTGCAAATCATACAAGCCCCAAATATTGTCGATTTATAAGTGACCCTTATACACCATATAATGTTATTGATGCATCATGTTGTCAATGGGGTGAGATTACTAAACAGGATGAGTTCAAATCTCTATCACCTCTTCTTTAGATTCATATTTAAAGGATGGTGATTCTCCACCCGATCCTCCTCTTTCTCTAGTAGTCAATCGACCATTCCCTCCTCTTCCAAAAATAGAATAACCACCCTCTCCTCTTCGATAGGAGGACCAATCACCCTCTCATGCAATTAATTAACCACCAACTCCTAATCCACTAGTCGATTGACCTTGTCTCCTCCACAAGCCAATCGACCACCCTATCCTCCTTTAAAACCTAATTGACCACCCTCTCCTCCTCACCTAGCCATCAAACCATCATTGCCTCCTCTACTAGCTGATAGACCATTATCTCCTCTTATAGTAGACAAAAAACCAGTTGCTACACCCACTACACTCATCAATACTATATATGAGATGGTCGAATTGAGTGATATAAGTTCTGGTGGAGATATATACTTGCTACTTCATTCTATATTTTTCTCTGGCAGGGTTATTGATGCATCTAGATTTGGTGGTAGAGGTATTGACACATATGGCTTCAATGACAAACTAAATAGCTCATATTTCAAATTTGAGATGGCATCTTAATGTTCATGTATATCATGTATTTTCATATCCTATTAATGTTGATTATGTGTTGTTTTTGTTAATGATTAAATTTATTAATGATTTCTCTATTTCGTAATCAAATTTGAGATTTGTTGGTGATTTCAATTAGACATGAATTACAATGTTTAATTGTTGTGCATAATTGCTTAAGTTTATACCCTTCATTGATGTGATCACGAAGTTTACTTCATTGTGAAAATAATGAATGATAAACTGAAGTTTATATTCATACTCTTCATTGATGTTAACTAAATACTTTTTAATTTCAATAAATTCCTTAATTAACTTTAAAAATTATGTTAAATTTTAATTAATATTCTAATTCCATCAAACTAAATATGAGATTTAGTTTTATACTAAGTTCATTGTAAATATAGTTCCAACAAATTGAATGACAAATAATATGATGGAATGCACTTTGTTAACATTTAGCACACTATTTAAATAACAAAATATCAAACCTTATAAATAATATGATGGAATGCACTACATATTAAACACTACATATTAATTTTGTTTTTGACCAATTAAAATGGTTTAATTAAAAATCATCAAAATTAAATATTCTTAACTATAACCTTATAAATAACATTTTTTTTTAATTTTTAATGCAGATGAAATAAAAAAATAAATGTTTATGTAATCTTGTAATCTTTGATGTAGATGAAATAAAAAAATGTTTATTACAATGTTTATTAAAAGTTGTAAATTTTTTTTATTTTTTTAACGATGCACATTCCAACTTTTTTTGAAATGTGTCTTTAAAATATCCAAAAACACCCAAAGTGGTAATTATGGTTAGAATACATTAACTTAATTATAATTATATGGTATTAAAACACATTTATTATTGAAATAGTATTATAGGTTATGGAGAAGAAGATTGTATATTATAAAATTCAATTAAAATATACCTTTATTTATTTGGTGTCTAACTTATTTGGAATTATAGTGAACATAGATAGGTAAAATAGATAATACAAATATTTCTTTCCAGTATGAAATTATTATGTACTTAACAGTAGAATAGGAAATCCATATCAAAAATAGCAGAATAAAGCATGTCTTTTAGAGTGGAATTAGTAGAATAAAGCAATATTTTCAAAATGAAAAGATAGAATTACCACATCAATAAAGAATTGTAGTTAAGCAAATATTACGATAATAATACCTTTATTGATGAAAGCAATGTTCACTTGCCTCTTTAAGGGGGGAACCTCTAACAAATCTCCAATTACAATAGACTTCACAAGACATCTTATTGCATTGCTTCTACTCAATAGTTTCTATTAAAGGAACTTTCTAGTAGGTGGAACCTTCTAGTAAGCTTTCTTATTGAAGGAAATTTCTAGTAGGTAGAACCTTTTGATAAGTCATCTTACAAATATTGATTTCAAACTATATATAATTTATGAGACTTATTTAATATAGATGGCCTCAATACACCTACCTATTTAATGGGTTTAGGCTAGGACCCTAACATGCCCCCCCGCCCTAAAAGCAACATTGTTCTCAAGGTTGGATATATTGAAATTGTTGAAGTATCTCTATTGGTTCCCATCTAACATCCTCAAGCTATGTATCTTTCCATTGGATCAAGACCTCTTGGATGGTGTGATGGTATAGATGGAATTCCCATTTTTAGGATGGCCTCGGGCTACAACTAGATGTAGCCTTCTTCATCCAGTTCTGGAAAGCTAGTTTCAATATGACTATGAGGGATAGCCACTTTATTCAAGCAATAGACATGAAATATGTGGTGAATCTTGGAGTGGCTAGGTATATCCAATTTGTAATCCACGAGACCCGCACATTTGAGGATCTTGTAGGGCCCATAAAACTTGGGAGAAATAATCTAGTGGTGGTTGGACTTAAGTGAGGTTTTCTTATAATGTGATATGTTGATAAATACCTAATCCCCTTTGGAAAAATGACGTTCTGAATGAAGTTGATAATATTTTTGCTTCATACTATTCTATTCCATCACTAGATCATCAATGAGAGTGTGGAGAATGTTGGATCGATATGTGAGTGTTTTTTTGACCTCTTGTACCTTAGATATTCCTGGTAAGTAGGATAGTACTGTGGGGGGATTTTGTCCATAGGAAACTTCAAAGGGATTCATTAGAGTGGAAACATGATAAGTTGTATTATACCACCATTATGATAAAGGTGACCACTAAGCCCATTCAGATTGTCTCTTTGAAGTAAAGAACTCCATATGCACTTCCAAGAACATATTGACAACTTTATTTTGACCTGCATTTTGGGGGTGATAGGTAATGCCAAGATTTAGTTGAATTCCTTGGATCCAAAAATTCTTGCCAAAAATTGGTAGTGAAGGTGGGGTCACAGTCCATGATAATGGACTATGACATCCCATGGAGTTTGAATATATTATCCATTAAGACTTGAGATACCATAAAGGCCTTGAAAGGGTGTTCTAGGGCACAAAAATGAGAATATTTGTAAAGGTGATTAACCAAAACCATGATTATAAACTTATTTCCATATTTTAGTAACCCAAAAATGAAATCCATACAAATGTCAATCCAGACTATAGTTGAAAATAAAAGTGGTTGAAGTTCACCTAGAGGTTCACTATCTCACCTTTATGTATTTGTAAAGTGTCACATCTTGCCACAAATGCGTAGATGTCCTTCTTCATGCCTTCCCAGAAAAATGATTGATACCAAATGTTATGTACCTTAGTAGAATAAAAGGAAATTTAGAGTAGAAATAATAGAATAAATAAATATTTTCATAATGAATTGACATAATTAACATAGCAATAATCAATTGTAAATAATCAAATATCACAATAGAAATGCCTTTATTGATGAAAGCAATGTTCACTTGCCTCTTCAAGTTGGAATCATCCAAATGAGCATAGCTCCCATTACAATATACTTCAAATTACATCTTATTACATTTATTCTACTCCTTTTTATAGTTTCCAACGAAGGAACTTTCTAGTAGGCAAACTTTCTAGTCAGCAGAACCTTCTAGTAAATCTTCTAACAAATATTTATTTCACACTATATCTATTTTATGGGCCTTATTTAATATAAAAGGCCTCAATACACAACAACATATTTATTTAAGGGGGGTAGGGTAGGAGCCTAACTGAGATTATTGAAGTTAAACTTTACTTTCCCTTTCAAGGATCTTCAACATTAAAATTAACATACTATTTTGATGTGGATATGATGTCATTTTTTATGCACTAACCATTTGATGTCACATTATAATGTTTAACCAATCATAAATGTGAATTCTTTGTTGTATTGCAATAAGACACAATTATATATATATATCAAACATGTTTACAATCTTGAATAAGTGAATCCAAAAAAAAATTTATTGCTCCAACTTTTTAATGTAGTGATAACACCATGCATATTAAATGATCATGAAAACAATTCTAATTAAATCAGATTTGAATAAATTTTTACAACATTTTTTTATTAAATGAATATTCTATTAAATCATGAAATTAATTCTAAAGTTTTATATTAAATATATAATGATATAAAAAGACATTCATAGCTAAACCTACTTAATTACTTATTTTTATTTTTATTAACATGTGACATTACATTTATCTCATATAAGTTTATAAAAAAATGGAAAGAGGATTTTTATCATTACTATTATTTTATTAGGATCTTCCAAAATAATTTAATTTATTTTCAATATGATGGTTGAAAATGGTTTACTTTTCATTTCGAACATAAAAAATTAATAAAAAAACATAATTAGACAATTATATATAACAATAATAAAATGACACATCCACAACATAAATATTTAAATGAAGCATGTACATATCACTCTTTGTTGTGATCACCTAGATTATCTTCCTTGCTTAGCATTATAACATGGTTGTTCTAAAAAGATGTATTGATCTAGGGTCATTTCTTACTATGAACCACCAATCCTTATCCAACATATCTAGGTAAAAAGAACACTTGGTTTTGGTGCTTTGGAAAATCATAAGGCTACTTAGTTTCATCCCACATCCTTCTAGAGTTCATACATATTATCCCACTATAAAAATATTCATGTACATTACTCTAGTCAAAGGTATCCTACCACTTGCACCTAAAAATAACAAATTAGAAAGATGAGAAATCTACCTATCTCAGTATCTTTCCAATGTAAGCTAACTTTCCCTTTATTATGTTTGTATCATGGTGGCTAGCACAAATATATTGGTGTCCAGACTCGACTTCCACTCTGTAGTCGAGTGTGACATGTCCATCATCAACATCTTCGATGCTAAAATAATGTCCATATGCCCACATAGATGGGAACAAATGTCCCTGTAAAAATGTGAAATGAGTGGTGTCATATGTATAATAACTTGCATTAGCAAAAGCATGTAGTTGTTATAATTCAAATGTGGATTATAAAGTTTAAAATGTACACATGGATATTATTACCAAGTTTTTTGCATCCAATCACTATGTTTAATGCATCCTTGTAACCATGCAAGTAACAACTAAATGTGCCCATATTTCTCTTTAATATGGTCATTCGCTAACTATTGAGACAAATCATTGGTATATTTCTTTTAAATGTTCAAGATAAGGCATGCTTCTACTATTCAATCACCTAAATTATTTGGTGTCACTCTCTCATTTCCTTCTCTTCTCTTCATACAATGCAATCCATGATTGCATTGTATTCACATTATAGAGATTGAATATATTAATGGCATTAATTTAAAAATTCGTTGATGTATTCATGAAATAAAAATTAATAATATGAAATGAAATATATATAATCAAGCTCAATGTAAATAGTTATTGTTGTAATCTGTGGGATTATATGGAGTTACCAATAGTGCATTAATCATAAGTATAAGCATAAATTGCACACACAATCATAGATACATAAGAGAGTAAAGGAATTAGAGTAATGGGGACCAAAGGAACAAGTATCTTTATTTATCATAGCAAGACGATTGTGTACAAAAGAATATATCTTTCCTAATTATATATTTGATGCATACAATTATTAAGTTAAGTTTCCTAATTGTTCAGACAATTGTCCTAACTGACACGACCAATTGATCCGACCACATGCTAATAGGTCAAAAGGACCTAGTCGGTTGGCGACTAGGATCCTCCAACATCTCACCCACCCTACAACATTTCTTCGTACTTAAGAGACTTAGGGAGATGTAAAATTTGGAGACAAAATTTACAAAATCGGTGTTATTATTTCTATTGCGACATGGATGTTTCACTCGGAGGGGTACAATCAACACAAGCTTCGACAATTGCTGGGGAAGATAGAGCGAGGTGGTCTTGGAAGTCATCTACCATGTCCCCTCATTGATTTTCATTGGATTGAGTTCCTAACCTAGTCAATCCCTTGGGTTGAGGAGAAAATTTCATACACTTGGGGTTAATTTTGAAAGTTAAGGCATTAATTAATTATGAGGTGTTAATTTCATTTTCTTAAGTTTGAGATACACTTAATGGAAGTTATTTTTCATTGATAAATATGTATTTTAATGAAATAAAGTGGATAATGATTCACAGGGAGCATTAGAGGATAAGATTTGACTAAGAGATAGCTTGCAAAAGAAGAAAAGTTGAAAGCAGTTAAAGCTAGGAAAGCAGGAAAATGAAAGGAAAAGCTAGCACAAGGAGGAAAAGTAGTAAATCTCAGGAAAATAATAATAAAGAAGAAAATAAAATAAAAGCATAAATTAGGATAAGGAAGAAAAGCAAGAAAAAGCAGGATAAGGCAGAAAAGCAAGAAAACAGTCGAAAGCAAAAAAGAAGGATAGAAAAGCAAAAGCAGGATAAAGAAAAAGTAGAAAGCAAAGAAAAAAATAAAATATTGAAAGCAAGGTATCTTTATCCACTCCATGAGGGAGAATTAGCCTATATGATTTTCTCAACAAGTCACCTCAAGTTTATAAAAGGAGTGCACACCACTTTCCCATGTTTTGACAATTTGAGAATTGAATTGAGAGTTATTTTGCCTCTTTGACTTGGGAGATGTGCCCCTAGTCCAAGCTGGGATATGTGCCCCTAATTCATATGAGAGTATGATGGCATCTAGTATTCATAATTTATTTTATTGCGGGTCCTGAATTCTGATCCAGTGCTTGGTGTTCTCGTTGTGCAATTCAACTCCTTCATTTAGTAGGAACAGTGTCGAAGAGCCGAAATTGAGGTTCTGTTTTCGACTTTTATGATAATTTTTGGAATTTGAGACCTATACCATTATTCCTGTAGAATTGTTTCCAGTAGGAAACACTTTTTGTTTCATAAAAAAAGGTGTCTGGATGAGCAAGTTATGGCCATTTTACTAGATCCGAGGTTTCCAACTGTAAAGAACGCGCCATTGCTTTTCTATCTATTTTGGTGAATGCGCCCTGAATATTGGTGTGCCTTACATGAGAATACATATACTATTTTTTCATAATTATTTCATATCCAGTGAATAAATCCCCTCTTCTTCTCTTCTTAGACATCTTCTACACTCAGTATTGTAAGGATTTTATGTATTAGAGACTCCCAGAGAAGTATGAGATTAAAGTATCTTCAATTGCTGCTCAATACTCTTAATTTGGTTTGATTTTGTTCTTATATTAATTCTTGAGCGATATTGTACTTCAAAAAAGGAATTTGGAATCCTTAGAGGCTGTTTGCATTAAGTTTTATCAAGACTAGCTCTTTGGGCTCTATTTCTTGACTAGTTTTACAATATTTGCTATTAAAAGTTTCCTTAGAGTTAATTTTTTGTTCTTATGATCATATGTGATTCTTAAGACCCTAATGAAGACACAAAAACCATTTCCTTGAGAATTTTTAGGCCTCTCATCCTGTTTGGGAGAGCCTGGAAGTAGACTAGTTGAGTTTTCCATCCTAGCGCACTTTACCCTTTTGCTCCCAAACACTGCCAAATACTCTCTAATTCTCAGAAACTCTTCCCCAGTCACAAATTAATGGATTAATATCTAGTATCCACACTTTGGTTAAGTTCAAGTGTAGTGACTGATTTTAGTTTGCATATGCTGGTGTGCCTAGGAAGCCTTTCAGAGAGTTCAACAATAACTAGGTCAAAGCATAAATGGCCCCAGTACATTGTGCATATGACTCAAAATATTGCCTTGAATATGATATCCTTGTTGTTGCACACTACCCAATACATTTTTTAGATCCAAAAATGTTCATCTATCAAGCTCCTGGTGGGTTAATCTGTGACCTAATCTAGTTTCTCCTTCACTAGTTTTGAGAACTAGTTTCTGCTTGCAAATTTTATGTTTTAAAGTTTGAAATTGAGTTGATATATTCTGATATCATATCGGGAGATATTACAGTCCCATTATAATAATACGGTTTTGATGTTTATTATCAAGTTGGTCAACTTTGAAATCTGGAGAAGCTTGATCTCTATTGGTTCATTGAAGATATTCTGCATGTCATGGCCACAGGCTTCTATATGGAGCTCAACAAATCTCATTAGGTGGTATATATGCCGAATGAGGTGTCAGACTTCCTCTTGAGCTTGATTCCCTTAATCCATTGGTACTTGTTTCGATGACGCTGGTCTTGTCACTATTGTTCCATGCACAACCAGATTTGATTACAAAATCTGACGAAGTTGACCTTGTCATTGGATTTTACCTTTATAATTTTGAATTTTCCTTAATTGTTTTTTAAATTGACCCTAGAGGTCGTCAAATATCTGACGACTGTCGAATATTCGACTAGGGTCGTTAGATATTTGACTTGTGAAGTCGAATATCCAACTTGTCTAGGTTAGAACGGTCAATAGATTAGTGTCGTCGGATATATGACGTGTTTGAGTTATAATGGTCACTATATTAATGTCATCGGATTTCCGACGATCCTTTTTTTAGAAACTATAAATTATTGGAATATTCCGAAATGTTTACTATACAAGCAACAGTTTGCGGAAATTACAATCTTTACACAGATTGTTTTCTGTACAAAAATCCACAATTATTTCAGTTGTTACTGTGATTACAAATAGTGAAGTGTGGAGCTTGATTTTTTAAGATCGATAATCATCAGCCAATATTGGTAAAAGAAAATGTCACATAACAATATTCCTGATCTAGAAGAAAAAAATAGAGAATTGCTTGCTAGATTGTGGGATGGACTGAAAAGAAAGGGTGATGGGAAATGTTATTGTCCATGTAGTCAATACAGGGGCTTTAAAAGGAGAAGAATAAAGATCACAATAGCTAAAAGACATTGTATGGAACATGGTCACGTTGAGGGGGGACATGACTATCGTCCATTGGTAAGTTGTTCATTATATATGTCTTTATATTGATTGTTTTTGTAAATGTATGTATCATTTTAATATTTCGTAAATTTACTAATATCTCTTGATGGTTTGTAGTTATAAATGAAAGACCTCCTACAACATATAGCTCGGAGGATGTTCTTGTAGAACAAGCACCAGAGAAACATGGAGCTATGAATATTTAAGAACAAGTTAATGATAATATTGAAGAAGATGATCATATTGATAACATAGTTGAAGATGATGGTACAAATACATTGATCCATGATACATTTAATGTTAGAATGGGTGATCATGATCATGATCATGAAAATTATGACTTTGATGATGTTCATGATTTACCTCTTCTTGAGAAGGCATACAAACCCCTTTATGAAGGCTCCAACACAAATCTTCTCTCTGCTATATTGTTGATAATGAACTTGAGGTTATGAATGGTATTTCAAACACATCAGTCACACAAATGTTAAAGTATATAATATATTTCATCACATATATATATGATCGTGATAAAGGTTATCTTTGTTCCTCTAATAATTTTATTGTTAATTCATAAGTAAAATTAATATAGATGAAATATGTTTCATTAATATTATTTATATATTATATTAACCAGTTTTTTTATTTTAATTTGTTGTAGCTTGATAGCTGAATTTTTGTTACCATCGTCAAATATTTTACCTCTCTCATATCAATATTTAGCTTCCATCATGAAAGAAATTGGAATGCAGTATGAAGCAATTGATGCATGCCCCGATGACCATATTATATATTATATACAACATGAATTTGAAACAGAATGTACGGAATGTCATATCAGTAGATATTGAAGATATCAAGTAACAAAATAGGTGCCTCACAAGGTTCTTCATTACATTCCCATTATTACACATTTGCAATGACTATTCAGGTGCAAAAACATAGCACAGTTTATGGATTACCATGCATGGAACAAAATTTAAGATGAAATTCTTCGAATGCTTGCATATGGTTCTGCATTTAGATATATGTAGGAAAAATGACCACACTTTAAATAAGAACCTCGTAACATATGGTGTCAATCCATTTGCAGATATGAGATCCATTTACTAAGTGTGGCCTATTTTTTTTATCAATAATAACATTCCTCCATGGTTGTCAATAAAGAGGGAGCACATAATGTTGGCAATGATTGTTCCATGTATGTGTCTACAACTTTTTTCTTTAACGTAGTATCATCTCATTTGTCGTATTTTGTTGCATAATGTCATTTTTTTTTCATTTACTCATGTATATTATTTATATATCTAAAATGGTTGTAATAATTATGTATTTTATATGTTCAAATCAGTCAGGTAAGTACCAAGTTAAAGATATGAATGTATATATCGAGCCTCTTATTGACGAGCTACTAAACCTATGGAATGGCATCACTATGTATGATGTCTCTAGACCAATACGACAAAGGCAATTTCAATTCCATGCAATGCTTGTATGGAGAGTACATGATGCCCCAGGGTTAACCCATTTTTGCGGTATGTAATTATAATGTCCACTTTAATAGTATCTAATTTTATGAAGTTGATATATTAATCATGCATTTTTTTTAAATAATACATTCATTTTCTATAATTATAATTGACATAGTTAATCCATCTCTCGTAGGTATTCAAACAAAGGGAAAATTTGCATGTCCAGTTTGTGGTCCTAAGATCAAGTCTCGTCGTTCAAAAAGTTTAGGAAAGGAGGTGTTTGATGAGTATAGGCACTTTCTAAGAATCATAGCTATCAAACTACTGAAAAACATATATTCAATGGGAAGGAAGAGATTGCATTAAAACCACAGAGAATGACACCTCACCTATGGAAGTTGCAATATAATAGAAATACTCAAGGTACGTATGGATCAAATTGTCTATCTATCATCATATATGAAATGTTTTGAAATTTATTTTTATTGTGTGTTGTCTACTGTAATTGAAATTGATTTCTATAATTTCTTTATAAACTATGATTCATGATGGCCATCATGATCATGAAGAAATTAATGGGCTTCCATGGGGAATGAAAAGTTATCTTAAAAAATTCAGTAGGTTGCACTACTATGAGCACCTACAAATTTCTCATATGTTTGATACAATGCATATCGGAAAGAATTTAGTTGAAACATTATGGCAAATATTGGATGGGAGTGACAGATTTTTTTTCAAAATTTGCAATGACATTCAGGAATCCAATCATGCAATGAAAGATGTCATTCAATTACATAGAAATGGAGACCAAATTAATATAAACTCACTTCCATGGTTGTTAACGGTGTTAGGATAATTAATACTCCATCATTGTCCTACTTAGCATTATTTATTTTTTCCTAGTATTTGATGATGTCATTTCCCCCCTAGTGGTGTGCAGATGTCATCTAGAATCCATTATCCACCTAATGCACCCTGCATGCATCATTTTAGGACCAATTGAGTCAGTTCCCCACATTTTAGGAGCCAACTTAGTGTTCTAGTTCAGTCCACCTGAGTTAGATAACTCTTGTGGGGGGTTTATGCTCCGATTGCCATTTTTTGTGGCCTCATGTGCCCTTTTCTAAGTGTTTTTCATGACAAAATCACTAATGCACCCTCCTTGGTCCGTTAACTGACTGTGTCTTCAGTTAACTAAGTTTTGGTTCAGTTGAGTTGAGTTTGGCTTCCGGAGCACACTAGTGGTGACAATTCCTAGGCTAGACAGAATGAGACTCAAATTCTCCTAGGCGATTCGAATTCTCTCCAATATTGTAACATCATTGTTGAATATACTGATTATTGGATCATGTGACATTATTCTGTTCCTATCTGATTTCTCATGCATGATTAATTGTCTACTCATTTTTACTGAAATTTTCACTGTAATTCATCTTTTATGCTCATTCTTTCTCTATGAGGTATACTCAGCTCCATGATCTGCTGTGATTTAGAATTTCATATGGTATCAGATCTCAGTGAATGTAGGTTAAGCAAGTAATTTTAGTAGTGCACAAGAAGCCTTTGGATTTCCACAACAAATCCTAGTTCCATTGCATTGAATTCATTGGAGAAATCCTTTGAGGTATAGCCAAGTGTGAAGGATCCTGAAAAATGTGACTATTGTTCTAAAGCAATGCTCAGTAGTAGTCTATATCCAAAAATTGAGAGTTTTTTGCAGGATATTGAAAGTTTTTCAATGCAGCAGTTTAGCTTGTATTTTCTCCAACAATTCATATGGAGAATTCGAATGTCCCTCTGTTTCCTAGGATCTTGTAACCCTTCAATTATCTTGTTTGGAGGGATGATATGCAGATGGTATTGCCCAACAATTCACTGTACAGGGTCACAATGGGAAAGGAGGTCAAACCTCAAACAGTTGTTGAGAAGGACAAGTATTTGAATAGATTGGATGAAGAATTTGGTTTCATGTGTATTCATAGTTCCAAATATCTACTCTTCCACCTCCATGGATTGAAGTTTCCAATAGAAGTTTGGTTGAAGCTAGAGACCCTTTTCGGAAAACAAGATGAGCCGAGGGGCCATATTTTGGAGAATGAGTTAATTTCTCTTTAACCCAAAAGTTTCAAAACTATACAACAATTCTTTTCTAAATTCAAATATTTGGTCATGCAATGCAAGTAATGTGGCATTGACAACAAGGATGAGTAGCTAGTGCTATCCATTCTAAGCAAGCTTGGAACATATTTTTCCATTTTTGTTTCTACCTTCTATTCAGGGAGATTGTCAATCACTGGTTGGAAAATTCCATCCTTATATGTATTCATTGAATCTCTCATCCAAGAACAAGAAAAATTGATTCAGATGGGTTCCTTGAAAGCCTCCAAAAATCAAGCTCTTATGGCTAGAAAGTCAAAAAGTGCAAACGCAAAAGGGAAGGAAAAGGTAAAGGAGAAGAAGCAATTTGAACCCAAGCAGAATGAAAAGTCTAGTCCATCAGAAGGAGCCTCCAACTCCAAGAAGGAAAATCAAAAGAAATTTGAGAAATCCAAGTGTACATACTGCAAGAAGGGTAACCATCCTGAGAGTTCTTATATGAAGAAGACCATAGACCAAATGGAAAAAATCTTTAAACATAACAACATTGCCCTCCCAGAAGGCACAAGGAAGACTGATCCAGGTAACAAGTCAAAAGATCATGAGAGATAAGAAGACCATAGATCAAATGGAAAAAATCCTTGAACAACACAACATTTCCCTTCCATAAGGCACAAGGAAGACTGATCCAGGTAGCAAGTTAGAATATCATGAGAGATGCCATGCATTGAAGGCTGGATTCTCACAATCCAAAGATTTTATTATTGATTCTGGAGCCTCTAACCACATGGTTTCCTACAGAGATCCATTTTCTTCGTTAGATCTCAGTAATGGCCCTAGCATACACATGGGAGATGACTCTCAAATCTTTGTTGAATGGAAGGGAACTATAGAGCTTGAGCATGGAAAGTTCATCAATGTGATATATGTGCCTTCTCTAGCAGCTAATTTGTTGTCTATTTATCAGATGACACACACAGGTTCACCAAAGAAAGTAGCATTTGGATCTGACACAATTGAGGTTGCATATATCTCATCTAGGGAGCTGATAGCCAAAGGAGTTGCAAACCATGCCTCCAAGGAATATGAGTTCTCCTCCTTCTTGACATATTCACATCAAAGTGATCTCTTGAATCATGCAAATGAGACAATCAGACTCTGGTATGAAATATTCAGACACCTAAACTTCATGTACCTACAACAGTTGGACAAGGAAGAGATGGTTGAAGTTTTGATCGACATAAAAAAATGGAAACGACCAAAAATGTTAGATCGACCAAAAATGGAAATGACCATCTTTTTACATGTTACATCGACCAAAATACAAAGCGACCTCAATGAGATTTCAAGCTCGACCAAGGGTAGATACCGACCATATTTTATAAGTAAAATAGTCGACCTTGTTTTAACATCTGAGTTTTACTCGTCATAATTTTTATATTGACCTTGCTTTTTAATAATAATGTCGACCAAAAGCAGAGCTATAAAGCATACCAACTAAGTTCTCATAATTTATAATAAACATCGACGTAAAGGCTCAGGAATAACCATTGACCAACTTATAAAGTATACCGACCAATTACAATTCCCTTTTGAAAGCAACTCTTTAATTTCACTAGCACAAAATTCTCTCTCAAAGGGAGACATCAATCTAGCAGAGGCTTTCATAGCTTTATGTTTTACCAGAGGGTCAAAAGGATTAAGGGAAACAAAGTATTTTTCTCTAGTCCAGAAAGCATTAGGGCTTTCTGAAGTGCAGTCTTTCTCAAGCTTTTCAGAGATATCAGCAAGGGCCTTGTCCTTGTGAATTTCTGCTAGGCAATGCATCTCTCCATTTTGAACAATTCTGCAATGTTTGTTTTAGGCTCGGTTCTTTTCACAGGGCTTTTGCATTTCAAATGAGCTTCAAAGGATAAAGGACAAGAAACTGGCTTTCCTTTTATGGTACATTTAAACGGCATCTTAACAGTGTCAAAAGTAACAGGGCTCACTCTATTTAGGAATTCAGAGCTTAATATACAATCTTCTTTTTTACTATCCAACCTATTCAAGGATAAAGATTATGTACATCCTTCTATTTGAATAGGAAAGTCTGCTACTCTACCCAAAAGTTGTACAGGGGTACCTTCTATAGAAACTCCATGTTCTGAAGCCTTCTCCCAATAGAATGAATGGATTGCACTTCCTTTTGCTAAATTCATCTGACAACCTGAATCAATAATGCAACCCAACTTATAGGACTTGAATTATGGAGGACAAAAAGAAACTTGAATGTACATTTTAGGACCCGTGAAAAGTCCTAAGGAAGGTTCAGGGAGAAGAGCATCTTCTTTTGAATCTTTCTTTTCATGCTCAGGGATCTTAAGAGCTATGTCATATTGTCAGCACATCTCATCTTCACAAGATTGATCTTTTTCTCTTACTGTTAATTCAAGCACTCTTTTCAAATCTTCAATTTCCCTTACAAGCTTCCTAAGGAAATTCTGTTTTTATTTGATTTGCAGGCGAAGCAGATTTTCTTTATCGTTTATGAACTTCTGCCTATCCTCATGCTCTACAGATAGTGCTTATATAAATCTGCAGGATTGTAGAATGCAGGACGATGGGAAGGAGAGAGTTTACCTTATTCTGATTGCTTCTCTTTTCCTTTAAGTAATGACAGTAGCTTTTTATTTTCTTCCTTTAATTCTCCTCTGAGAATATACTCAAAAATAGGAATCTCGGATAACTGTTGATCAATTGCGGCTAATCGTTGTTGAGGAGATGGTTTTGTTGAGGCAGAAAAAATATAACAAGAAAAATCAAAGTCTGGAGGTCCCTCACACCCCCTAAATTTGCTTCCGAGGTGGAATCGGAGTCGGAAGAGGAAGAATCAAAACTGGAGGGAGAAAATTTATTCAAATGGATATCAGAATCATCAGGGAGAAACATAATTTCTCCAGAAGGGTACTGATCTTGTTCACAAAAATAAAGATCCCACCAAGCTGGATCTAGCTGTTCAGAGAAAGCCGCAAGCTTTGGTTTGGATTTCTTTTGTGGACATTTGCTTTCCCAATGACCTTTCTTTCCACAAATAAAACATTTTTCTTTGTCTGCTAGCTCAGACCTTTTTCTGACATAAGCTTTCTTATAGAAAGGGTTTCTAGATTTTTTCATATAAGACTTGTGAGTCTTATGCTTGTAGACTTTGTCGGGATGATATCTAGGAGTACTTGTATGGAATCCTTTCTTTTTCTTCTTGCAGTGGCAGGATTCTTTTCTGAAATGCCCTCTATTGTAAGCACCACAACCCCAATCAATCATTTTGCAACATCTTTACAAAACTAGGCGAATACATAGACTGATGCCTTTTGAAATCCCGACTGACTCTCTTTACTAGGCAGTGTTCTTGCCAAGTTTCCATGATAAAAGCATGGAGCTGTGCTAATGAGAGTCCGCGAAGATTAATCTTCCTATCTTTAAGAAATTGTTCCACAACATCTAGAACATGACCGAGAAAACTTTTAAGATAATGTTTCAAGTATGTCGGTTCACCAGATTTTCCAGAAGAGATAAGAAGGTTTTGCATATAGCAGAAGTATTTCTCACTTTGACTCAGGTCACAAATTCTTGCAGACATGAAAAAAGAAGCTAGGTGCTCATGTTTTCTTTATCATCAGGGCCATAGAACTCTTTTCCCAAAGCATGCAATATCTGTTGATTTGCATCCTCAGCATTCAAAATCTCATCTTTTGCTTCTTGTGGTAGCCACCACCACAATTCATGTGCTAAACCGGATAATCCAGCTATTAGCTGTAAAGCTAATTGCTGACCGAGAATATTTGAATCTTGGGTCTTTTATATAAAACCCATTCGCCGAGAAGCTGTATGGATGACTTTATTTCTGCTCGCGACTAACATTAGATATTCAGAATGGGGTGCTCAGGCATCTCTGACATCAGGCTATTCATTCCATTTATTCCAAAATGGAATTTGTGAGAAGGAGCAGAAGAGGCATCTTGCATTTCTAAATCAAAAGTGGGAGGAGGAGGACCTGAGGAAGAACCAACTTCATGGCTGACCCCTGAACTATTCTGGGTATCTTCTGTGTGAGAGGTGAATTTAAGCATAGCCATATATCTTTCAGGTAATGCGTTAGGCATTCTATGGAATTGACTTACTAAGCTTTGTATTTCTTGGAATTGACTTACTAAGCTTTGTATTTCTTGGAATTCTTCTTCATCTTGACCAAAATTAAATTCTGGTCTTTCATCCTCATCTTGGACACTCATCATACCAAATGAGTAACTTTTAGAGTGTTGTCGTTGGTGTCCTTTTAGTGCAAGATCCATTGCTGCTTGGCTAACCGAGCCAGTTTTCTTTTTCAATACTTGAGTTTTGGTCAAAAGCTTACCCAATACATTCAGCCTTTTCTCTGTCTTGTCATAGGCTGTATAGACTGCATTTTTTATTTCTTTTGTATCATGCAACAAATGATCCAGAAGGTCAAGTTTGGTTTCAATTGTTGGTAGTACGGCTGTTGTTCCACCAAAACCCGCAGGTGATTGGTAAACTCACCACCGCCAGATTTCAAGGATCCACGAGCGGCACCGGGGAGCGCTGACTACTTGCAATTTCGTGCAACAATCTCCCCCTCAACGCGAGCCGAGTGTGTATCGAACTTGTGACCTCTTGCTCTGATACCAATTGAGCTACACTTAGGAGTTAGTTAAGATCAACTTGTGTAATATATCCGTTACGGATAGTGTGTTTCTTTAGTATGCATTAGCATGCATTTGTAAATACTTAATCCGACGTTCACAATATGTTCCCGACATAGAGTGATCCGACGGCTCAACTTCTCTTAGATCAAACCTAACCTTGATCTGTGGCTTAACACCCGATTGGTCCATGATCTCTATTTAAAGAGCATGGAGGGTCATTGTTTAGTTGATCGATTATGAGAAGCTCATTTGTAACTTTCTTTCTTCGCATAATAAATTGTCCCATAGAAGTTATTTGGCCGAGGCCGTGGAGTGTTTCCCTCAAGAGGGTTTAAACCACGTCAAAACATCGGTGTGTTGATCTGTGATCTGTTTGTGTGAAGTGGTTGCTCTTGGTGTTCGATCCTTTGGTAGTACCCTGTGTACCCAAACATGGTATCAGAGCTTTTATGAAGTGCTGCTTCCGGTTATGATCTAGATCTTGAACTGTTGTTGCTGAAACTCGAAAGGGTTCTAGTTCTGGTATTTCTGTGCATTTCTAGGCTATGGGAGGTGTTCCATTGCGTCCGGAGCATCGTTTCCATTGGGAAATAGTTTTCGTTTGATCGAAAACGGTTCTTTGTTGCTCCAGAAACGCATATTTCATCAGATCTGAAGGTATAATGTTACAGTGACGCATTTTTTTTATTTTCTGTTTTAAAAGAAAAAAATCTCATATTTTATCATTTTTTTACTGTTAGATTTTTTTTGGGGTTCGGATTGTTTCTTTCTCATCTGCGTATGCTCTTTGTCGTGCACCTTGAGCGATCTCGGCAAATCAGAAACATAAAGGGAAAGGGTTTTTCTCGGCTGCGTATGCTCTTTGCCATGCACCTTGCACAATCTCGGCAAATCAGAAACAGAGAGAAAACGTAGACTTTCCGGGCAAGCTAACAAGATCTAAGTTCACAAGTGTGGAATTTTTTTTTTTTTTTTTATTTGTGGTGTGTTTTGCAGGAAAAAGGGCAAGCACGCAAACCAAGCAAGAAGAGTAAAAAAAAAAAAAAAAAAAAAACCCCTTCCTCATTCCCATATTTTACATACCTTTTAATCTAGCTCACTTGGTTCAAAGTTGCTTTATTCCTTAATAGGTCTTGAGTTCAAGTATTAGGAAGTTACTTTTAAAAGAAAAAGTGCATGCAATTTCTATTTTCAAGTTACTTTATTGTAAAAGTGCATCTCACTTAAATAATAAAAAATAAAAATACAAGTGAGTCACTTAAGTTTTTTTATTGTTGCACTATTTAAAAGTAATATCATTGTAAAAGTGAAATCACTTATTTTACAAAAGTGGTTCACTTAAAGCAACTTTCTTGTAAAGTGATTATCAAAAGGTTTATCTTGGGAAGAGGGGGGTTCTTTTTTTTTTGCTGGACATTCTCTAGCTGCCACGTCACTATTGGGGACATCTTCAATAGTTTCTTTGTTCAAGCATAACTTCATCATACAGAGTTAGTTTTCAGTGCCGTTTTTTTTTGAAACCGCCTATTTTTTCGAGCTCTTCACATCCAGACTATTGGTTTCTGCTTTTACAGCCATTAATTTACAAATATGGCCGCCCCTTGTGATATTCTACTTAACAGTTCCAACTATTTCTCATGGAAATTTCGTATGGAGGATGTTCTACGAAGTAGGGGACTTTTCAGAATTACCACAGGGAAAGAAAAATAACCCACTGATGATGATAATAAAATAAAATGGGAAAATAGATGTGATGAAGCTCGTGGATTGATTGGGATGTCAATCTCTACTGATTTGCGATTCCACATATCTGGAATTGATGAACCTAATGCTGCTTGGGACAAGTTGGAATCTGTGTTTAGTAAACACAATGAAATTCGAGGTCACCAACTCGAAAATGAGTTGATTTCTTTAAATCCAAGTGACTTTTCATGCATTCAAGATTATTTATCTAAGTACAAAACTCTTAAACTCTTATGTGCAGAATGTAAGATTAAGAGGGAAGACAAACAATGCATTTATCATATTCTTTCCAAACTTGGACCTGCATATTCTGTTTTTGTATCTACATTTTACTCCATGAAAGCATCCTTGAATGGAGCTAGCTATCAAGAGCCTAGTCTTGAATCATTTTGTGATTCCTTGATTAGAGAACAAGATAAACTCATTCATCTTGGAATAATCAACAATGCAAATACATCTGGGAAAGCCTTATTGTCCCAACAGAAAGAAAAGTCCAAGCCTCCCAAGAAACAAAATTTTCACAATAATAAGTCAAACAAGGGTCCCAAACCCTCTCAGTTAGCTCCTTCTTTAAAAATGACAAAGGATCCAAGCCAAAAGGCAAGAAGACTGAGCGTCATTGCAACTATTGCGGGAAAGATAATCATGATGAATCTAAGTGTTTCAAGAAGATGGCAGCCTTGGAAGCAGCAATGAAGAAGCACCACATCAGCCTAGATTCGCCTTCAGAATCTGCCTCTCATGGACATGCACTTTGTGTTTCTAGTTATTCTTATAATGCATCTTCTTCTTCTTCTACTTCAAATGAATGACTCATTGATTCTGGAGCATCTTATCATATGGCTAAGGATCAAGCCATCTTTTCTACTATGCATGAATATAACACCAAACAAATATTTGTTGGTGATGATAGATCTCTAAGTGTTGTAGGAGCTGGAATAGTTCCAGTAGATAATGGTCATTTTAGTGATGTACTATGTGTTCCAAGAATTTCCTGCAATTTGTTATCAGTCTCTCAGATCACTCATTCTGGTGAAGGTAAAACTGTGACCTTTACACCTCACCAAGTTGTAATCAAGGATTTGAAAGATCCTCAACAGGTACTAGCTACCGGAATTGTTGATGATATTACCAGGTTGTACAAGTTTAACAACTTTGGGTCATCACCTTTCCCTTCAGTTTTTGTTGCTCATAGTGATAACTTGAGCAAACTTTGGCATGAGCGATTTGGTCACTTAAATTATTGCTCATTGCAACAACTATGTAAAGAAAATATGGTGACAGGTCTTCTGATGGTATCTTGTAGAGATGGTGTTTGTTCCAGTTGTGTACTCGGAAAACATCATCGGGACAGTTTTGACAAACGTGCCTCTTGGCACGCCTCGGTTCCCTTGGAGCTTGTGCATAGTGACTTGTGTGGTCCTCTTCCATCTGCTTCCTTTTCTGGTTTCAAATATTTCTTAACTTTCATTGATGATTACACCAGACGCACTTGGGTTTATTTCCTAAAACTTAAGAGTGAATTATTTAACATGTTCTTGGCCTACAAGGCCCTTGTTGAAAAACAATCTGGTCATCAAATTATTAAGTTAAGATCTGACAATGGAGGAGAATATGTTAACAAAAAGTTCACTACTTTCTGCACTGAACAAGGCATCCAACAACAGCACACTGTTCCATATACACCACAACAAAATGGTGTAGTTGAGCGGAAGAACCGCACTTTAAAAGAAATGGCTAATTGTATGATCCAATCTAAGGGACTAAGTCTTCAATTTTGGGTTGAAGCCATTAATTGTGCAAATTACATAGTAAATCGCACCCCCACTAAAGCATTACAAGGTATAACACCGGAAGAAGCATGGAGTAAAACTAAACCTGATGTAAGTCACTTCCGTGTGTTTGGTAGTGAAGCATGGGCTCACATTCCGGATGAAAAACGGAAAGCATTGCAGCCTAAAAGTGAAAAGTGCATATTTGTTGGATATTCTGAAGATGTAAAAGGTTATAGACTTGTTCAACCACATTCTCATGATATAATCATTAGAAGAGATGTTAAATTTGATGAAAATCTCTTGGCCTGCGAGCCTAACTTGGCGATTGTTCCATCTGTGGCCTGCGAGTATGATTCGGCGTTTGTGCCTTTTCTTCTTCTTCCAACTTCCTTGACAGGTTTCTAACTCCAGTTTCTGATACTGACAGTGAGGATGAAAATCCACCTCCTCCTGCTCATGTTCCTCCAGTTGCACCAGCACAAGTGCTTCCTCGATGGGTCCGTTCAACATGTGAAGCAGCTGGTGATCTTGCCGGTGATCCTAGAGATCAACGTCGAACACATTCTCAGTTTCAGCGAGCCTCTTCTCTTTTGGCTCAAGTTTCCAAGAATCATGATCCATAAACTTTTGCAGAAGCTTCAGGGAATCCAGATTGGGATGCAGCCATGGATGAAGAATATCGTTCCTTAATGGCGAACGATACTTGGGATCTTGTACCTCTTCCAAAAGGAATAAAACTTGTCAGATGTAAATGGGTCTACAGAACTAAGTATGCATCAGATGGAAGTGTTAAAAGACTTAAGGCAAGGTTAGTTGCCAAAGGTTTTTCCCAAGTTGAAGGGATTGACTACAATGAAACCTTTGCTCCCGTCGCAAAAATGAACTCCATCCGCCTTGTTCTTTCCCTTGCCGCCTTACATAACTGGGAAGTCCATCAAATGGATGTCAAGTCTGCCTTCTTACATGGTAATTTACAGGAGGAAATTTACATGGAACAACCTCCTGTATATGTTCAAGATAACTCTAGCCTTGTCTGTCGCCTTAAGAAATCCTTATATGGCCTTAAGCAAGCTCCTAGAGCTTGGTATGCCAAAATGGATAACTTTCTCCTTGACACTGGTTTTTCTAGATGCCATTCTGACCCCAATGTCTATACCAAGAAAGTAGGACACCATCTCATCATACTTGTTCTATATGTTGATGACCTTATTCTTACTGGTAGTGACCCTAAGCTTATAACCCATGTGAAATCCAGTCTTAAACAAAATTTTGAAATGTCAGACTTAGGACATTTGCATTATTTTCTTGGTCTCCAAGTCCTACAAACCAAAGAATGAATCTTTCTTTCTCAGTCTAAGTATGCTTGTGACCTTCTTCGTCGCTTTCACATGGAAGATTGTACACCAGCCCCTTCTCCCTTCCAGTCTGGAGTCAAACTTTCTGCCACTTGTACTTCACCTGAAGTTGATGCCACCTTATATCGTCAGCTTGTTGGTCGTCTCTTATACTTGACTCATTCTCGTCTTGACCTTTCCTTTGCCATTGGTCGTGTTGCCCATTATATGCAGACACCTCATGAAAGTCACTGGAAAGTAGCTAAAAGAATACTTCGATATATTCGAGGTACAGTTCAGTTTGGGATTCATTACAGTACAGGGGGGAAACCTTTGTTGGTTGGTTTCACTGATTCAGATTGGGCCGGTGATCCTGATGATCGAAAGTCTACTACAGGTTATGTTTTCAGTCTGGGATCTGGACCTATTACTTGGGCTTGTAAGAAACAACAAGCTCTTGCTCTTTCTTCAGCAGAGGCAGAATATCAAGCAGCAGTTAATGCCAGTCAGGAAGCTTTATGGCTTCGATAGATCCTTTCAGAGTTTGGATTCGAGCAGCAGCAGCCTACTCCACTTTGGTGCGACAATCAAAGTGCCATCAAGCTTGCCAAAGATCCATTTCTACATCAACGCAGCAAACACATTGAGCTACATATGCACTTCATCAGAAATCTTGTTCATGATCGTGTTCTTGAAGTGCTCTTTTGCCCTACAGATGATCAAGTTGCAGACATCTTCAGCAAGTCTCTTACAGAAGCGAAGTTTTCTAAACTTCGATCTATATTAGGAGTTCAGGAACTTGTCATTAAGGGGGGATAGGCTCTAATGCCTCCTTCCTTCTCCTAATAGTGTCACTTTTGTAAATCCTTCAATCCTATCCCGAGTTGTTCTTAAGGAGGGATGTTAGGATATTTAGACACTTAGGAGTTAGTTAAGATCAACTTGTGTAATATATTCATTAGGGATAGTGTGTTTCTTTAGTATGCATTAGTATGCATTTGTAAATACTTAATCCAACGGTCACAATATGTTCCCGACATAGAGTGATCCGACGGCTCAAATTCTCTTAGATCAAACCTAACCTTGATCCGTGGCTTAACACCCGATTGGTCCATGATCTCTATTTAAAGAGCATGGAGGGTCATTGTTTAGTTGATCGATTATAAGAAGCTCATTTGTAACTTTCTTTCTTTGCATAATAAATTGTCCCGTAGAAGCTATTTGGCCGGGGCCATAGAGTGTTTCCCTCAAGAGGGTTTAAACCACGTCAAAACATCGGTGTGTTGATCTGTGATCTGTTTGTGTGAAGTGGTTGCTCTTGGTGTTCGGTCCTTTGGTAGTACCCTGTGTACCCGAACAGTTTGGAGCATTGATATCTTATCATGCTCATCCTCCATTTTTTTCTTTATCTGAATGATATCCATGGCCATATCATCCAGATTTTTTGCTGTGAGATGTTGCAAATTGCCATAGTTGGCAATCTTTATTTCATTTGAGACAGTTTCAGATGGGATAGAAGATTTATAGGGCATGAATTCTTTTTTAATTTGTCCATCAGTTGAAAACTGTCTAAAGGGAACATTTGGAAGATTTATTCCAGGGACATATGACCTATCACCTTTAGCAGAGGTGATTTCCATACCTGATCCATTCCTAAGTAAAGATGAAAACATATAGAAACTCGGAAGTTCTCTATTATGATTATGTTTTAATCTCTGGAGTATTTTCTTGCAGGTTGGACAGTGTGAGTGTTGACCTTTATGTTCAGTGTCATAGACCCCATAAAAGGATGGCTAAACTGAAGTAGAAGAAGCAGGTTCATGTCTATTTGACTTAAAATCAACATTATTCACAGAAGGGGTCCTGAGAAGAGGAGTAAAACGAGGGGTAGGATTTCCTTCAGGGATCCAGAATGAGTGGGAGGATCTATCAAAAGAAATCGGGGTATTGAGAAAAGACTCTATTTTCTGTACAGAAATATCTTGGTTCCTTAGCTCTTTATATTTGACTTCCGATTGTCTAGGGTAGTTTATTCACGTCCAGTCAAAAGTAATTGGAGTAGATTGTTTAGATTTATCCGTATCCACCATGTTGTGCAGGTGCGAGCTCTGATGGACCTTAGACCGGAGAGGGGGAAGAGTATCATTCCCAAAGCGAACAAGAACACAGGCTTTGAGATATATGATCTTGGAGCCGGAATCCATTTTAAAGCCACGTGGTAAGATATATGCTTTAAGTAAATCATAGATATAGGGATCTTTAAGACTAATAGAATACTTAGGAAAAATGGTTCCAAAACACGAGCCATTATGTAAGGGAGCGGTAAAGCCTCCAATGATGGCATAAAAAAATCAATATGCCGAGTGTCTATGGCTACACACAAAGAAGAAATGGGAAGATAGGGGCGAACTAATGGACCAAGGACAAGTTTAATTGCACCAAGATGGGCGTAGTTATATACCTGGGTTTTAGCCCAATCTATCGGGGACTTATCTAACAAATTAATATGCACAGGCTCATCTTTATCTGTAAAAGAAACATCAACAGAGCTAACTTTGATTTGAGTGTGAGTTTTATGTTGCCACCATGATAACTTATAAACATCAGAAGGTAAGATGGCTGGTAATTGCCAATTTTCGGAAGGATTTAAATCTTGGATATTGATTACTAAAGAAGATGTAGAAGTCTCCTGTTGAAAAGAGGAACGTCGTCCAACTAAAGATACGTCTGTATCGTTGTCTGTCTGACAGTCTAAAGTTTGGACAGGGACTGAATCCATTGAAGGGTCCATGTAACACTTACCTTTATCGGGCAGTAAATGGGAAAAATCACTCACAAGGGTTCCTACAATTCTTAAAAAGGATTTACAATGCCTATCCACGGCTATGACCTCACCACATCTCGGACACCCATTTTCCCAACACAGAACCTTCACTTAAAAAATAAGGAAACAAATGAAAGACTATAAACAAAAATGCAGAGATACATCAACTCATATAGTAGAGGAGCAAAATAGAAATGATGAGACTTACAACACAAAAGGCCAAACGGTGCTGGCTCTGATACAGATGTTGTATTTTTCATCAACTAGTAGTTGGTGAACAGTGATTGGTGAACAGCAGTCAGCTTAGGAAAATATCATCATCAGGTAGTGATAAATCGTCAAGCTGCAGAGGAGAATTAGGTTCCTAGTTCGACACAGTCTTCAAGTTGTTCGAATGACTCACAATCAACAACATGTTTTTGTTATCAAATGATGTCGACGAAATGACTGGATTTTGGATGAATGGATTATATAACTGGCCGACTGGCTGGTCGACGACGGTGGCTGGTCGAAAAACTTCAAGATAGTCGACTATCTCTTATGTGTGGAAGATGCCAACACCTTCATACCCACCACCTATAAGTATTTTCAGGTCGAGGGATTTAATCAATAACTGCTTGGCCGGGATACATCTTCTGGTAATCAACGTTGAATTGTTTCAATGTTTCCCATCACATCAATACAAATATGGAATTCCCAGGCATGATCACACTTGGAAGGTCGGATTTCAATTTTATCAACCACATTTCAAAGCGTCGCATTTACCATGTTGACAAGTATCTTCTAGTCGGTGAAAATCTGAAGGAGGAGGTTCGACTAATGGGAAAACAAATATTTTACAGCAGCATCGACCATCACTTTTACACTCCCATACTTTGAAATCTCAAACAAATTCAACGAGCATCTAGCTATGTCTTCCAATCAATCTTTTGATATAGCGATTGGTCGTCGTCTCTTAAATTTGACAGACGATAAAGTGATCGAGCAACAAGTCGATATCTCCATCCAGTCGATATCTTTCTCTCTTGTCAAGGAGAGCCTTAGAGAACATATCCGAGCTTCTCCTTCAGAATCATTTTTCCATTAGAAGACGTTTTCATGCAACCGGCTTTTGATATTGTAGATATTCAACCGATCAACGAATATTTTTCTTAGATAGTCTAATTGAAGAATTATTCGGCAGCACTCTATGGATTATAGTCGACGACCGACTCCATTAGTCGGTGAATCATCGAGCGTCCCAAGATAATACTATATTTTTATACACATGTGCAGAAAAATTCGTGCAGGCAGATTCATCTTATGAAAATATTCAACACGCATCACAGATTGAGCACCATTTCTAAGCTTTTCTTGCAGGGGTTTCTTCAAGTTTATGTCAACATCTTCCAACGCGTCGACGAGAAGGCTGGGGTAGTCGACATTTTCTCCCCCAAAAAATTGTGCATTCGGTAAGTCGGCGATAGACAATTCTGTCACTTCAGGCTTCTTTTTAGGTTTGAACCCATCAATTACGACAATTTTCTAGCTGGTGCAAGCAGGCACTAAAAGTCATGATCTTCCTTCAATCTCTCCAGAAACAGAATATTTCAACACGCCTAAGCATTCATCCACCAGCAACAAAGTTTACAATCTTTAGTCTTTTGCAGGTTTGTCTTCCAGGTTCGAGAGCACCATCATCGACAACCAGCACCATGATTCTTCATGACCATGTCATTTATCTTGGACATTTCTGGGAAACTATGATAGTTGTGGTCGACTGTGGTAATATATAATCTCATAAATAATTACAGCTCCTCTTAAATATTTAACTGAATTTCAAAGTTGATACTTACATCCTCTTGGTGATCCCTAGAAAGTGAATAAACATCTTTCAGTAGCAGCAGTTTGACATTATTCTGAATCGCTCCGCTGAATGATTTTCCTCGAGCAAGCCAGTCTACGAGATTGAAGGAAAAAGCTAGTAGTCGATAGGCAGGTTCAGAACGAGCAGTCTTTAATATGTATTATGCACGAGCAGTCTTTAACGTTTTCCTTGCAGGTTTCTTCTTCCTCACGCTTCATTTCAGGTTCGAACCGGTCCCCATCCACTGGAGATCGAAGAAACGGCTGGAGATCAAAAACGGCACCACTGTTGTATTCAAGCATAAAGAGGCAAAAGCTACACAAAATAATCCAGATACAAGAGAATGAGTTGAATGCATCCAACTATTTATTATTCATCTTGATGTTGTTATTTATGCCCGCTCCAACTTCTCATACATTATAACTTTAATTAATACATTCATTAAGGATAATAATGACATAGGAAAGCCTATTGACCCCCTCAACATCCCTACAAACATGTGAATGATAAAAACATAGAGTGCTATGTAAATCTTATGAATGAGATTAGAGATTGCAATGAGGTATTTACCTTTATAATATGATGAATTATATCATGGTTTGGCCTCAATTCTAGTGGTACATATGATATAAGGTTTTATGACATTTTGTGTACCATACATATGTGAGTGATGCGATAAGAATCCTATAGATTTAATAATCAGTTCCTTATGTTTATGTTTATAATGAACTTGATGACCATGAAACCACAGTTTTAAACTATGAATAAGATGTTATAGACATTAAACCTAAACCTTAGAGTTTAGGAGGTTTTATTTTTTGTTAACAGGAGTATTGTGTGCCTTTCTTTTGGTACTTACAACATAATCCAATGGTTGAGGTAGAGGGGTCAAGTTGATCCCTTCATTAAGTAAAATGGGTGGTTTAAGGCTTGATTTTAGAAATGGGTTCCTTTCTCACCCTATCACCCATTGCACTTGAGATACTTGAGATTTAAGTTGTTTAAATTAAATTAATTTACATTTAAAAAAAAAAGACAAAATATAAAATATGCAATCGAAAATACAAAACAACATAAAAAAATAGATGCCCATGCAGGTCGTCTAGAGCATCGAGAGAAACAAACCCTAGTGATAATTCAAGGAACAGACAACAAAGGGGATCTATTCTCACAGTGGAGGACACATTCTAAATCAGGATATTGGTGCACCGGCTGGAAGAGGTATTCCAAAGGATATCAGTGTGCTCAGAGGAGGTATTCCGACGAAGACCAGATTCAGCTAAGAGACTGACATAGACAAAAAAAGGGCCCAATTAATTCGGTAAGGCCATTAGCCCTACCCTCTTTTGTTTGACAGAGAATGAGCCTTGGATTTGTATCATATTTGAATGCTATCAAGCATTGGATTTCAATTCTATTCTTCCCTACAACCCCTTGAAGTTTTTCATTAAAATTGATGGTTTTATTGCTTCGCTGCTTAAGACCGCTCCATAGTTGGTTTTATTGATGCACATTCATGAATAATAGGGTGCTTTCTTTCTAGATCAATAAGATGTTACCCCAACTTGGTTTTATTGATGAGCCTTCTACGAGACAAGCCACTCATAATTACAACACACCAAAGGGGAGTGGATTGAAAACAAATGGAGCCGGCTCACACAGCCATAATTGAGGCAACTGCTGAATATACATCATCTCCTTCCTAAACTGACCTTCCCTACGGGTTAATATTCTCACATTTTTAATGAATACACTAGGGGATAGATATTGATCCAGTAAAATCAAGGGAATCTAGAGCAGTGAGGAGACACACGTCAATCCAAAAAAAATTAAAACAACATGCAAGTCCCATTGATGAGATGTGTAGTTGATTGGGGCTTTAGGAATGTATGATGTGATAATACTAAAGAAATACATTAGGGCCTTTACTCCACAGACTCAAGCTTTAACTCTATGGCATTACTAAGGCAAGACCTTCAGATTCTTCCCCGAAGGGGATACCATGGAAGTTATGTTATGTAATAAACCAACTATCCATTCATAGGTGTATAGTAATAAATAATAAACCAACTCTCTAAGATCTTACGATAGGACAATATCAATATTATTGACCATTATATTAAGAGGATTTAACCCTTAATAATTCAAGATTCATTGAGGTTCATTAGGAAGCAAGAATAAATTTGATATAAATCCTAAACAAGTGCCCGCACAAGGTATTGAAGGACAAAACATCAAAGGAATCTTTCACTGGTGAGAAACCCCAGGGATCACACTTTCATGTTTCGGGTTGTCTTGTATATATTCATATTCTTGGGGAGAAAATAACTAAAAATGAACTCTTAATTTGAACGGATTTTTTGTTAGAATAGGATCTTAACCATGGTGTAGGGACAAATTATAGGCTCTTAACCCATAGAATATGTCTCTTAAATGGATGGGTAATTCATGGGTCCCTATTCCATCACATAAGTCATTTATAGGGAATTGTTCACTTGTAAACGGGATGTGGTAAAATTTGGTAACAATTTTAAGGAGTGGCACACCAAGGATGTTCCTCGTGTCATATAAAGTTGTCTAATACCAAAATCCAAGGTCTTAGGCCATCATATTATCCTTTGGACCTCATTTACATTTTGAGAGGTTGTAAGCTATCTTGTATTCCCTAAATAGGGAATATTTAGCTTCGTAATTATATATGGCCTCCATTTAGAGGTTTGGAAAACAATGGGTAGATCATAGGACTAGTCCATGCTTTAGTTCCAAAAGATATTGTCTTAGGTCACAAGATTTATATTTGGGGTGCATGAAGCATGAATGGGGCAAGGTCTCAACAAACACCTAGAATCTACATAGATAACATGTGGAATATGAATGAAATATTGTATCCATTTATGAGTTTTTTTTTTTGTTAAGGATGGTTCTGAAGGCCAACTCCATGGTCTAGGGTAAAATGAAAATATTTTAGACAACAATATTATGCTTTCAGACTCATGGACCATGTGCATGGCTCCATGGAATCACACATGCCCTGTAATACCCCCAATTCAACCCTTAGGATATATTAGCCTTTAATGTAAATAAGTGTACATGTGATGTATGTTTTCCTAGCGTGGAGCTCAAGGCCAAGGCCCCGCTAGTGAAAGCCGAATTTTATTTAAAGGGCAAGTATTTGATATTTTGATACCATGTGCTCTTAAGCCATGGAAATTGTAATAGGATGTAAATAAACATCAGGCAATATAAAATGTCCAAAGCTGGCTACGGAGGCAACGAATGAGAAGGGGCCACGTGTATCCACTAGGGAGTGGTGAGGGGGATATGGAGTGACCCATAGGTTGTCATTTGTCATTATGTGAACACATTGACTTCCTTAGGTGACATTAATGCCAATTGTAAGGAAGTGGTTGAGATTTCAGCCCATGACTTTGATGGAGTATGGGCAGCCCTGAAATTCGTATGGGAAGGTATGGGCTCTTTTGACTTGTCCCACAAGTCACTCTACATCTTGGGGGTTGCTCCATCCTTATCCCCATTCCATTGTGGAAGTATGGGACATCTTTCTCCACCCAAAAACGAGCTCCCAACAGTGAGAAAACCGAAAATCGCGACTGTGAGAGAACCCACGTTTTGGGAAGCCAAAAACGTCCCGATTTGATATTGGACAGAGAAATCCAATGGGGGATCCATTGGTAGGAACCTTGGGGCGAATTTGGGAGCAATAGCTACCCCAAAAGCCATGGGAAAACCCAGTTTTAATGGCCCAGAAAATCAGTGACGGATTTGGGTTGTTTGTGACAGATTTGTGAGAAATCCGATTGTCGATGTATGAATAGAGGATGGGATTGCTGAGTCTAGCTTGAAGGGTATGTGGCTCTGGGATTGAGCTCAGTGGACTTGCATCCTCCTCCATATCCTATTGTATGCTTGAGAAACCCAACCGTGTGTTGGCTTAGCATGGCTGTTTGAGTGAAACCCTGACTGTGAGTGAGCCATCTAGTTCCTCCTTAGTGGATACATAGCCCAGCTCGGGGGTGATCTCTCAGCTGAAAGAATACAGGCTGGACAGAGATCTATGGTTGGGTGGAACGTTGCTCTCACGTAGCCAGTCGTTGGACATCATCTTCTCAAGATAAGTGTTCTGTGGATTATAAATTATTCCTTTTTGCATTCTGCAATATGTTAAATTGCCCATGTTTAATGAAATGAATTAATATAGAATCCATGCATGGCATACGAATGAGATTGGGTCTCTGTATGTTGAATCATTCTTTGCTGTGATTGATTTGATTGCAATTATTGTCTGTTTGAGTGCTTGTTAGCATGTTCATTCCGCTGTGGTTATATTGATTTGAATCTGCATACATAAGTTTCAAAATGTTAGGAATTTATGTGCAAAAATTATTGGGCCAAGTTTACAAAAGCCCGGTATGTTGTTAATGTTTCCTTCCCTGTTGTTCTATGGAGAAGGGGACGTTACATGCCCTAAATGTGGAATATTTTCACCTATAAGATGGGTATGATATACATTAAGTAGTTTTAAACACTAGGGATGGTTCTTAATAACTATGGAATATAAATATTTAGCATGCAAGTATAATTCATTGGAAACATCAATATTTGAAATAATGGGGATGAATATATAGGTATATGGAATAGTTTAAGGTCAATAGAAAACTAATGTTTCATTAGTATGAGTGGGTCTCGATGTAGGTATGGGTACGATTAAATCTAAGTGATAACTTTTTAAACAACAAGTGAGCTTCCAACTCTAATTATAAACCAAGGATAATGAATCCAATGTGTAGACACAACTAATCCAAACAAGTTGATGAACCTACATGGTCATCACTATTCTGTAAATCGTTCTAAATCAATTACAAATACATATAGGTTTAAACTTGAAACTTGTCCACTTGAGTTCAACATAAATTACTTAAAAAAAATAGATACCTCTACTTTATAAGGTTATGATAAGTAATACAAAAAAAATTGATATAAAAATATATATGAACTTTATAAATGTTTGCATGCTTTCAAACAACTCTGCTAAGGTTAATGGCCATCAATGTTGGTAAAAATGACAATGTTATGGACATAATTGCGTATTTTTTACTTCTTTCCAGCATTAAGTGAAAGTAACAAACATCTGTTAGTGGAATTAGTGGTATTAGGGATGAATTAATATTACCCTGAACATGAAAACGACCAAATCAACATATTATTTGTGTTGTACATGTGAAGGGAAGAAATTGTTAAATTTTGGGTTAGCTCAGGGTTTCATGCAAAAAAAAAAAAAATTGATATACTTTAATGAAAAGATAAGTTAACAAACTAGTACAACAATCGGAATAGTACATGTGTAACAAGGAAAGATAATTTAAAACATAATTTTTGTCTCTTTCAACTTTAACACTCCCACGTAGGTCCTCGTGTTAAAGTGGAATCCTCAGTAACATGTAATTAGCAGTAGTGGAATAACTAACAAAGTTCTAACAACAATAACATGTCTAATTCATAATTAAAGGAACAATTTAGAATACTTACCTGGAGATGATAGGTTGTAGTACAGTCAAGAAGATGAGGACATAAATGCAGTAGTGATGGTCAATGACATTCAAATCACAGTGGCAGCCCTAATCAAGGCCCAACACAATAGATTTGAGTACAAGCTAGGCTCAGCACATAGATATAATTACAAACAAGGCTCATCATAATAGATCTGGGCACAACAAGTCTCAGTATAATAGATATGGGCACAACAAGTCTCAACATAATATATATGGGCACAACAAGTCTTAGTATAATATATCTGGGAACAAATAGTCTCATCATAATAGACCTGGCCCAAATACAAGTACAGGCATCAAGGTGCTAACCAAAACATTCCATGAATGAGGATGGAAACTTCAAACCCTTGTTGCAATAAATCACAGTCTTTAGGATAGTCATACAACAATCAATTATCAGCACCTTTCAACTTTGCAGAGGAAACCTTAAACCATGCACTAACATCCTCAAAACAATGGCACCTTCATACACAGTTGTAGTAACCTCAAATAAGCTGAGAGAGGCAAGGTCACCTTCTAAACAAGCAGTACAAAAATAAGAGTTGAGTTGTGTTTTTATGATCATGTCAAATGAGGAACATCAAGAGCCAATATATAGGATCTTAAAAATTCTAGAAAGGTCATAAATTAAATATTTATTTCATAGGATCATAGGATCTTAAAATTTTTGTACCACTAGGTTCCCCTCCAAATTGGAAAATAACTCCACAAGTTCAACATGCATTCATTTTTTGTTGGCTAGTAATATTACACCTTGATGGGATGCTTCGATTTAGTACTCTATTGAATAAAAGGCACCCATGCCACTTGTTCCCCTTAGGATTGGGATTTCATATAATCTACATTTAAAAAAAAATCCTCATACTTCTAATCATTTCGTTGACCCATAGCCCCATACTCCTGGTGGTTCACATTCTTCATGGTTGGTTATAAATGCTTCACCACATTCAATTGGCCTTTCGTATCATCCATGAGCCATAGATCATATGCATTTCAAACCATCATTCATCATCCAACCAAGGAGACCCATCGTAGGGTTCCCAACCCTATTCGCTTCCATCTATCACCTCTCTTTCCACATATACAAGGTGTAGTTGCTGGGATGCATTTTCAAGGAACCCATATCCTTGTTTATAACATATCCAAATTCCATGATTATTTTATGACAAAAAACATTCATAAAAATTTAGAAGACCAAAAGAATTAGAGAAATCACATTCGAGCACATTAATAGGCTTATCTTAAAGCTTTTCAAGCACATAAATACAATTCTAAAGAAAACCAAGTGATTCCTTACCTATTTAAGCCTTGATAGACCAAAGTTGGTCTTAGTGGACATTGATAACCATCATCATCATCATAATCATCAAGTACAAATTTCACGAATTACTAAGATGAAAAATTCCAATCTGTCCATTGTCTAATGACCATGCCAATTCCTAAAGAGCATTCCAAGCAACCTCAAGGAGATGAAAACAACACCTCAATGGCTATGCACAACCTCACACAATCCCAACGACATTGTATGGCTATGGAGGGTGAAGAATGGTAATGTATGACCCATCTAGATGCCAACATCGTTGCTAGAATTGATTTGCTTGTATTTAGGGACCAAAAGTAAAGCTTGGTTACACAATTACAACAACCATTTCCTAAGAGACCTTGATTTCAATGCTTAGAGTATAACGAATGATGGATATTTGTTAGTTATTTTTGTTCTTCAAAATACTAACAGAGAATGAAATTCCCGAAGAAAATCCATAGAGCTACATTATATAAAAGATTCTCATGCCATTAATAGAATCCCAAGTTGTAATTTTGTTTACTAGGGGAATTGACAACTAGGGTGAGGCTCATACTCATGTGACAAGGGTCTGATTCTTTTTCGCTACCACTATACTCATAGGTGCACCTGTACTACCTATACACAGGTGCACAAGCCATTTGAGGTTTGAAGCCATGACGCCACAAGGAGTTCCTTAGCAGTGCACCCTATCGCCAACTAGTCTACACCCTAGGGACTTCCCAAGTAGAAATTAAATACATAACATCTTACAAAAAATTTCATACATCATTTAATACAACCTTTAACACAACATAGAGAAAAAATATATCACACATGAACACAATATTTACCCGAGGAAAACAAACTTTGAATGGTTAATTAGTTCTATATTTTGAAAATATTTAGTTACAATGTAGGACATGAAGACTAGAAAACTTATCTAATTCACAAGAGAAGACTAGAAGCCTAGAATACTAGAACACTTATCTAATTCACAATCCCTAATGTAATAACATCTATTAGAAAATATTGCTTCACAGTTAAGTAGATTAATAAACAGATAATGAAAGCTACAAATTTTATGCTCTATTGCCACAAGGTCATGGCTTGGGAATTGGTTAATTTTGTAAAAAAATAACATGTTGATTGCAAATCACCTTGTTTAGTGGGAATAGTTATAAAAGACCCTTAAATATATTAGAGAGCATCCCATGAATTGATATATGATATCTTTCATAATTCTTGAATTGATTATGATGGCTCCATAATGAGGGTAACCATATAGTAGCTTGATCTTCATGATTCTTATAACTGATTTTCATGGTGTTGAAAAAATGGGGTTGTGTGTTGGTCAAATGGAAGACATTCATAACAAGTTTTCAGCAAAGGCATTTAGTGATATAACATTATCTTGTCAATGAAACAATCGTATTGGGCACAATCTCAAATTTTTATCAGTTTTAAAATAAGACCATAGATTCTCAGCTTCAAGCACAACTTACTATAATGGATTGCTTCTCATCGTGGGTAGCTCTCTGTTTACAATACTCACAAGTTGTAAACCATGGGATAAGTCAATAACAAAGCCCTAAGTGGGCTAAGTAAACATTCTATTTTTTCCAATATTGCCTCAAATTGTACCCAAATGGAACCATGTTCATCAATTTTGGGGAGGATGGTATAAACTCTATAATTTGTCCCAACCACTTTCTTCAAATAGGACACATGAAATATTGGGTGGATCTTAGAGTTGATTGGGAGAGTTAATCTATAGGTGAATTGTCCAAATTGCTTGAGTATTAGATATGGACAGTAGAACTTGGATGCTAGCTTTTGGTGTTCCTTCTCCTTGAGAAAAATATACTTATATTGTTATAGACTACGAAACACTTAATCCCCTTCTTCAAAGTGGTTCTCTGAGCGATGTGGATCAATTCATTACTTCATTATATTTTAATCCAAGACCAAATTGTCCCTAACTGTAATGTCTCTACATACGAGATTGATAACGAGGTTATTTGGTCATGAACTGACCTTTTTATCACACCTAGATGTTGATCCCATTTTATGGAGTGGTCCCAAAGTAGTTGGGGGCTTCTACGTTGTCCCAAAGTTCCCTGAGTCCTTTGTATCTCTATTTAAGGTTGCAACATATATGTAAAAATATTAGCTTGTCACATTTATAAACATTGCCTTGCATTGTTGAATTTTTATATAATTTTCATCTCTTTCAACTTTAGCAAAATGATTTGAAATTGGAGATATTTGCGCTAGGCTTCAACGTGCCCATATTTGATGGTTAGGATGTTTGATGATGTTTTGATGGCCATAGTGCCATAGTGCTACCCATATCTGATATCTTTCATAATTATTGAATTGGTCATTATGGCTCCATAATGAGGGTAACCATATAGTAGCTTGATCTTGATTCTTATAACTGATTTTCATGGTGTTGAAAAAAATGGGGTACATGATAGATACCCTTTTGCAATTGGATGTTCTGCATGGAAATTTTGGGGAACCCAAGTTACATATGTCAATTTCCCTAAGTAATTTTTTTATTGGAGAATTTTTTTTCCCATGGTGTTGGTAGAATCAAACAGGTATTTTTCATATCTGTCTTCCTCAAGAAAGGGGAGTTTAGGAATACTAGAGGAAAATGAGACATATGGTAGGTCTACAAGAGGTAGATCAACTAGATGTCAAAACATCGGAAGAAAATTCCATAAACGCATGGAAATTTTTCTCGCTGAAGGGGGGGTCATGTTCTTATGATGATGAGACCATAGGCGACATTGAGGTGCCCTTGAGATACAAGCATCTAGTGAAACAATGGGTACCCAAGGATCTTCCTCAACTAAACACAGATTTTTGCGTGAACAAGAGGATATATCGTATTGCACCATCGTCATTACATGGTTTGGGGTTGTTTAGCATAGATGGCATAAAGCTCGGTTACGACAGATGTACTGAATTGATGGAGTATCTTGGACCCTATTACAATTACAAATATTGGATGCGACTGGTCCAATATACACAAAGTATGTGCAAATACAGATTGTTTGCATATTATTTACAGCTGAAAGACAAGGATCAAAATAAATGAGCAACTATGTACATTGACAGAAGGCTAAAAGCTACAGGGAATATTGCAGGGTTTATAAACAGTAGACAACCAGGGCCTACAATTAAGCAACCCAATTGCATATTTGAGGGGCGTGAAGGAAACCGTTTTTTTGTATGTGCCATTAAATCAATAGTTGTAGGGGAAGAGTTGTCGATTAATTACAATTTGAATTGAATAGATACAAACGCAGTTACTATGGGAGTGGTACATCTAACATTTTACCCAACCTTTAATTAATGAATCTAATATCTTATGTATTTTTTGTGAGTCTATTGTTATAATTTCGTTATAATTTTCTATATTTATTTCGTAGGGTATGGATTGGGGCAAGTCCTCGACATCTGATCATAGGAGTACACCATCCTTGAGGAAGCAGGTATACATCATTGTAATTGTACAAATACAATATGAACAAAAAACTTTTTGTTATGTCTTTTCCTGGGTATATTGGTTTTGTTTAGATAATGTTTTCTATATTTTTGTTGCAGGGTGCTGATCGGGATATGAAATTCTAAATCACAGTAGATCATGGAGCTGATTATACCTCACAGAGAAAGAATGAGTAGAGAAATTGAGTTACAGTGAAAATTGCAATAAAAAATAGAAGACAATTAAACATGCATGAGAACTCAGATAGGAACAGAATAATGTCACATGATCCAATAATCAGTATAGTGAACAATGATGTTACAATGGAGAGAATTTGAATCACTTAGGAGATTCGAGTCTCAGTCTGTCTAGCATAGTAATTGTCACCTCTATCAGTGCTCTGGAGCTCCCAAACTTAGTTAAACTCAACCAAATCTCATTGAACTGATGATACAGTCAGTTAACTGACCAAGGAGGATGCATCCATGAGTTTTTCATGCAAATCAATCAGAAAAGGGCGCATGACTCCACAATCAGTGGTGATCGGAGATCAAACTCCCAATTAGAGTCACCAATTCATGTGTAACTCAATTAGACTGAACTGAGTCACTGAGTGGGATCCTAAAATATATGGATCTACCTCTGATGGTCCTAAAATCATGCATGCAGGGTGTATTAGGTGGCTAATGGGTCCTAGATGACATCTTCAAACCACTAGGGGGTAAATAGCATCACTAAGTGCTAGCAAATGGCAAATAATGCAACTAGGACAAGGATGGAATATTAAAATATCCTAACACCCCCCCTTAATACAAACTTGTGCATCATGGGCCCTGGTTAGTAAGACCAAATTTCACCCATACAATCAAATAAATGATGAAAATAAAATAACTGTCCATGAAACAAGGTAATGGGGAAAAACCTCATGGGAAAAATACACCCTTAAAAAAGAAACAACAGGAAACTCAAATAGCCTTCACATGTGAAAAAAATTGTGAGTGAAAGAATTTTTAAAAATATTGGAAATCTTCTCCAATGTAGGATAGTAATACAGGTGCTAGATCTAGATCTGGATCTAGATCTACTCCTCTGATGTACCTCCCACTGTGTCGAACCTGTATTTGTCAAAAAAAAATCTTTCAGAAACCATCTTTGCTACATGAGTGAATGGCTCATAGTAGTCCAAATCATGAACCTTTGAGTACCCTTTGTCAACCAACCAAGATTTGTAATTGGTTGTAGATCCCCCATGGCAAGTATCTTCAAGGGATTTTGGATCAAACCCCACCATCATGTAGAACCTCTCTGAGAGAAGTGGATTTGCATGACATAGTGCAAGTTTTGCATGATACTGATATATAGTGGTTCTATGGTCATATGGATTCCCAACTATGTTCCCAGCAACTACAAGGACTTTGTGATCCCATATTGGCCTTGGCCATAGATTGGGAGCAAGAGTTGGATCTGATCTAGATCTGCTTGAAATTTATTCTCAACATCAAGATCTTGATCCTCATAGTCATTAGAAGAGATATCACTCTAATATTCATCAGTTGTCAATGGAGTAGGCAGAGAGTATGGAAAAAAGTGAGCGAATTCATATGCCTGTGAGGCATGGTTTGCAAACCCTTTCGCTATAATATTCCCAGTAGAGATCTCTGTAATCTCAATTGTGTTAGGACCAAATACCACTTTATTCGGTGAACCTGTGTGAGTCATTTGATAGACATACAACAAATTTGTTGACAAAGAAGGCACAAATAGAAAAAAATTTAACTTTTCATGCTCTAGATGTATCGTGCCCTTCCCTTCAGCGGAGATCTGAGAATTATATCCCATGTGAATAATCAGACCATCATTGAGATCTAGAGAAGAAAATGATTCTTTGGAGGAAACCATGTGGTTGGAGGCTCCTGAATCTATGAGGAAGACTTGTGATTGTGAAAATACAACCTTCATTGCATGGCATATCTCATGACCATCGGGCTCACTTCCAGAATCAGTCTCTCTCGTGCCTTCTAGGAGGGAAATGTTGTGTTGTTCAAGAAGTTTGGTCATATGATCTATCTTCTTCTTCATGCATGAACTCTCTAGATGGTTTCCTTTCTTGCAATAGGAACACTTGGATTTCTCAAATCCCTTTTGATTATCCTTCTTGGAGATTGAGGATCCTTCCGATGGATTAGACTTTGCATTCTGATTGGTCTCAAATTGCTTCTTCTCTTTTCCCTTTTGCTTCCCTTTGTCATTCACACTTTTATACTCTATAGTCATAAGAGCTTGATTTTTGGATTCTTGCAAAGCACCCATATTAATCAGTTTGTCTTGTTCTTGTATGAGAGATTCATTGAATGCATCTAGAGATGGCATTTTCCAACCAGGGATTGAAAATATCCCTGAATGAAAGGTAGAAACAAATATGGAGAACTTAGGACCTAGCTTTCTCAGAATGGATAGAACCAACTGCTCATCCTTCTTCTCAATGCCGCACTATTTGAATTGCATGACCAAAGATTTGAATTTGGAAAATAATTGTTGGATGGTCTCGAAACTGCTGGGTTGAAGAGAAATCAATTCATTCTCCAGAATATGGTCCCTTCAATCCATAAAGGTGGAAGAGTAGATATCTAGAAATATGAATACACATGAAACCAAATGCTTCATCCAATCTATTCAAATACTTGGCCTTCTTAACAGCTGCTTGAGGTTCGACCTCATTTCTCATTGTTACCCTATACAGTGACTTGTTTTGCAAGACCATCTACATATCATCCCTCCAATCAAGGTAATCGAAGGGTGTCAGGATCCTGGGAGAGAGATGAGAATTCAAATTCTCCATTAGCACTGCCAGAGCGAATACAATGTGGTACTGCTGCTACTGCTGCACTAAAAAAACTTTCAATAACCTGCAAAAAACTCTCAATTTTAGAGATAGACTACTTTTGAGAACTACTTTAGGACAATAGAAACTGTTATCTGGATCCTTCACACCTAGCTATACATCAAAGGATTTCTCCAATGAATTGAATGCAATGGCACCAGGATTTGCTATGGAAATCTAGAGGCTTCTGGTGCACTACTGAAAACAATTGATCAACCTACGCTCACTAATATCTGATACCATGTGAAATTATAAATCACAGCAGATCATGGAGCTGAGTATACCTCATAGAGAAAGAATGAGAAGATAAATTGAGTTATAGTGAAAATTGCAGTAAAAAAGAGCAGACAATTGAACATGTATGAGAATTCAGATAGGAACAAATTAATGTCACATGATCCAATAATCAATATAGTGAACAATGATGTTACAATGGAGAGAATTCAAATCACCTAGGAGAATTCGAGTCTCAATCTATCTAGCATAGTAATTGTCACCTCTATCAATGCTTCAGATCTCCCAAACTCAGTTAAACTCAACCAAATCTCAGTGAAATGATGATACAGTCAGTTAACTGACCAAGGAGGGCGCATCCATGAGTTTGTCATGGAAATCAATCAGAAAAGGGCACATGAGGCCACAATCAGTGGTGATTGGAGATCAAAATCCCAATTAGAGTCACCAATGCATGTGTAACTTAGTTAGACTGAACTGATTCACTGACTGGGCTCCTAAAATATAGGGAGCTACCTCTGAGGGTCCTAAAATCATGCATGCAAGGCGCATTAGGTTGCTTATGGGTCTTAGATGACATCTGCACACCACTATGGGGGAAATAACATAACTAAGTGCTAGAAAATGGTAAATAATGCAACTAGGACAAGGATGGAATATTAAAATATCCTAACAGGGGAAACTACCTGGTTGTTTATCAGATGACAACAGCCTCGAGGTAGCAGGTATACCTCATTGTAATTGTACAATTTAAATACGATCAATATGTTTTCTTATTATGTTTTTTTTCGTGAATATATTGGTTTTGTTTAGTTAATTTTTTCTATATTTTTTTTGCAGGGTGCTGATCTAGGAAACTCCCTAGGAGTAGATCAGACAATACCATCCTCGAGGCAACAAGTATACCTCATTGTAATTGTACTACTATAATATGCACAATATGTTTTATTATTATTTTTTCATGAGTCTATTGGTTTCATTTCGATAATGAATTCTATATTTTCATCATAGGATAGTGATCGGGGAATCTCCTCGACAGTTGATCAGAGGAGTACACCATCCTCGAGGCAGCAGGTATACCTCATTGTGATTGTACAAATATAATTATATGAGCAATATTCTTTTTTATTATGTTTTTTTCATTAGTATACTGGTTTAATTTCGATAATGTTTTATACATTTTTGTTGCATGGAAGTGATCAGGGAAAGTACCTGGCCATTGATTACATAAGTACACGATCCTCAAGGCAGCAGGTATACCTCATTGTAATTGTACAAATATAATATGAGCAATATGTTTTTTTATTATGTCTTTTTCTTGTGTATATTTCTTTCATTATGATAATGTTTTCTACATTTTTGTTGAAAGGTGATGATCGAGGAAACTCCTTAGTTGTGGATCATATGACACCAGCCTCGAGGTAGTAGGTATACCTCAATGTAATTGTACAAATTGAACATGAGCAATATGTTTTTATTATTATTATTTTTTCCTCAGTCTATTGCTTTCATTTCAGTAATGTGTTATATATTTTTGTTGCAAGTTACCGTGATTCAGCGTTTGATCTAGCATCAGAGCAATCAATAGATATTGATGTGGATGAGATCATGCGCTATGCTGACATCGCATCTTCGCTAGACCCAATTAAGATGATAGAGAAGAACTTAAAAAAATTCATGAGGATATCCTCGTCCACTATTCATTTAGTCGTAGAAAAATGAGATTAGAGCAAAAGTTGATGTTTTGGTAAAGAGATCTCATGCCTTGAAAGTAAGTTGCGGGACCTTGAATTATTATATAAATTCATTTAGGATTTTATAATTTATATTTGTATATGATTGTGAACTAAAATATGGTTTGTATTTAGAGCAATTTTTGTGCCCACATACTAGTGGTCAGGGGGGTGTTGGTACTAGTGATGCTCATGGAGAGTTGTCACATGAGCATATGACCCCGCTTGCATCTCATGTCCCATTTTTTTCGACTAAATAGCCATAAACAAATTTCACAACACCCCCAAGACCCGATGTGAGTACACCCTCTAGTGGTCGACAAATGCCAGATTGTGCATAAGAAGGGGTCGATGCAGAGCCTAGTATTGATATTGCTCAAGCAGAATTTCTTGGATCTCCCTGTGTCACTATCACGAGTACACTACATACCACATTTTTGGTGGACGAAGATATCGTTCCCATAAATATAGAGAGGATCCCAGGTATTATACAATGTCTAAGTTATTGATTATAATCTGATTGTAATATACTCATAAAACATTCTTTTTCAATTAATGATCACATGATCGCCTTGCAGGAAATGATGTTTTTTATAAACATCTAAATGATTTGTCATTGGATATCTCTGGGCCCACCATCCGCACAAGGTGGGATAAACAAAGTAAAAATTTAAAATATGAGCTCACTAATCTCTTGGTTGGCTTGTTCGGCAACAACAACTTCAACCGAGCGGAGGTCCTAAAGAAAGATGGCCAACATATGAACATTGTGAGGGACCAATATAGGATTCATCTAGAAATGAACCCTAGGTATGAGCTCCCTCCAATGATTCTATGAAGAGAGTGGAAGGCCTGGTGGAAGATGGAAAGGAGAGGGCTTTGAGAAAAGAAGGAAAGCTACCACCAGGCATAGGAAGGTATGCAATACTTTCCATAATGTAATTATAAACCTTATTATTATTAATTTTTAGATCAAATTTGAAACATCTAACGTATTTCAATATTTTCATAGGCTGTCAGATACATCAAATGCCACAAAGGCAAGAGAATACAAAATTGGACAGCACAATCTTGGGCTTGGTGTTTATTCGAATTTGGCGGCACAAATTGTAAGTATTAATAAAACCAATATTGCATCCAAATAATAAATTGCAAATACTTTTTGTTTTATTGCAATGTAAAAGGTAAATTCATGACGTTATTCAAATTTGCAGGTCGATCAATTCAAGGAAGTTCCCACGGAGGAAGACTTGAATCTTGGCTTCCAACATGGCTTTGGAGACGTTGTTGAATGCCGAAAAAGCTTGTTTGGGAAAACACAGTCTTCCAGTGATCCATCTTGTGTGCAGGTATATAAAATCAATTAAGTTTATTTAAGACGGATTACTTGTGCAATATATTCGTTATAAATATTGGCCATAAAATATTGACTCTGTTTTGAGTAGGAAAGCAACGATCCACTTAATGTCGAGAATGGAGAACAACCCATCGAAGGTCATGCTTCAAATCATGGTAATGAATGTATTCATATGCTACAATTTAAAATATTTCATTGCAAATGGTGAATATTAATTGTAATTTTTCATATTTCAACTGTAGAACATGTAGAGTGTCATGCTATACAAGCTAAGCCTAGACATGAAGATGAAGTACATGATGTGGCCACATCAGGTAAAAAACACCTCTGTAATGATTTTTTTAATGAAATACTTGTCATTATAATAACAAAAGATATCAATGTAACATTTTTACATTATTGCAACAAATACAAACCCCTTGCAACAACATCCACATAGTGAGTACACTACTAGGTAGACAGTATGACAAGATGTAGATTCCACAAGAATTGAACAACAAGTTGTAGAAGATGTGTTGCTTGCTGATTTTGTCAAAAGAAATAAACCTAGAAAGAAGTGACTAAAAAAACACTATGAAAACTTATTTTTGATAATATAATGTCATGCATTATTTTTTTCCTAATGAATGAATGAGTGAATTAATGAATGTTATATTTTAATGAATGAGTGGTAAATATTTCTTTATGATGAAATCCACATTTTTGCACATAGATTTAATTTTTTTTCAAGTGCATGCAATCGGTATGGGGAATTGACAGTGATTTGAAGGGGGGGGGGATAAGAGATTCCACCTTCACGCAGTTGGCCTTGTTTAGTAGATAATATTAAATTATTCTTGAAACAAAGAGGAGCTCGATGAGGTATTTACACCTTCCATCAATGAAGTAGTTGTTTGTTGCGGAGTCTGATCTTCCTTATTCAGAGGTCGTGTTTCATCCGTGTCTTGGGTTTGGGGGGGTTTTGGAGGGATTTTCACACCAAAATAGTCGCCATGGGGGTTCCAATTGGGAAGAGACTAGTTTGGGAGCCCTCCCTAGCGGGGGTTCGGGGGAAGATCCCTTGTAGCGAAAATTTCAGAAAAAATGCCTTGTAAAATGTTGTAATTTCATAGTCATGCCTTAGTCAATAATGGGTGATTTAAGGGCCCATAGTATTGGGTGTTCCAAAGTATTTTCCCATGGTAATCACACTTTAAAAGGAAGACATTGTAATACGGTTGTGTATTGTAGCATTGTAAAGATCTCTATGATTATGTGAGAGAGACTGTGAGAGAGAAGAGGAAGTTGCAACGGATGTGATGTAGGTTGTATCCCTTCATTTGTTGGATGGTATAATAATAAGGATTGACAATTTATGTGTCGACATAGCCCATATTGGGTGAACCACGTTATATTGGTGTCTCTCTTGTAATGTGTTTTATGTGATTTATATTTGCATCTTGTTTATTGTTATTGCTCTGCGATCCCATTTTTCTAACAATTGGTATTAGAGACAAATGTCTACTTGGTAGATAAAATCGTAGGAAAGAAGGGTTCTTAGTTCGAGTGGGAACAATGGCAGAAGAAGAAAAGTTTAAGGTCGATAAATTTAATGGCCAAAACTACTAGTTATGGAAGATGCTAATGGAGGACTATCTGTACCAGAAGTATATATTCCTACTGTTAGGAGGAAAAGAAAAACAGTCGGAGACTATGAAGGACGAAGAATGGGAGGTTCTTGACAAAAAGGCACTGGGAACAATACGGTTTATCCTAGCTTCATCGCTGGCTTTCAATATTTCAAAATAAAATACAACAGAGGGTCTGATGAGCGCATTTGGTAAGGTGTATGAAAAACCCTCAGCCTCCAACAAGGTATTTCTAATGAAGTGTTTATTCAATATGAATATGTAAGAAGGTGGATCTGTTGTTGATCATTTAAATGAATTTAATACAATTACAAATCAGCTAAGTTCTGTAAAAGTGAACTACGATGATGAGGTTAGGGCTCTTATAATCTTGTGTTCATTGACAGAAAGCTGGAACGACTTGGTCATGGTTGTAAGTAACTCTATCTCTGGTTCAAACACTTTGAAATTTGATGATGTTGTTGGTGTTATTCTTAGCGAGCAAATGTGAAGGAAAATAACATGTGAGACATCAGGTAATGCATTTACCATAGAGAGAAGGGGAAGACAAAGGGAGAGAGGAAAGATCCTAGGTAATCATAGAAAGTCTAGGAAGGGAAGATCCAAGTCTAGATTAGGAAAGATAGAGTGATGTAACTATGGAAAGAAAGGACATTTGAAGAAAGACTGCAGATCTCTAAAGAAGAAAGGAGAGGGACAACAAGAGACTACTCAAGAAGCAAATGTAGCAGGTGATGTGTTACGAGATGATTTGATTCTTGCATTAGATAATACTAGTGATCACTGGGTCGTAGATTCAGGGGCTTCATTTCATGCTACACCCCATAGGAAATTCTTTCAAGATTATGTTCCAAACGATTTTGGACATGTTTTATTGGGTGATGATGAACCATGTAAAATTGTTGGAATGGGTAAGGTACGGATAAAGTTAAAGAATAGTGAATGGTTATTGAAAGATGTAATACATATTCCTGCTATGAAAATAAATCTGATCTCAACAGGTAAATTGGGACATGGTGGTTATTTATCTACGTTTGGAGAAACGTGGTGGAAGATCACTAAAGGATCAATGGTGATAGAAAAAGGTGACAAGATACGTACGTTGTATTTATGTCCTCATAATACTGATTGTTCTATCTCTTTAGCTTCTACATGAATAGATACAACATTGTGGCATCATAGGCTTGGTCACATGAGTGAGAAGGGGATGCAGATTCTCCACTCAAGGAAGTTGCTTCCAGATATGAAGCAAGTAAGTTTGGAATTATGTGAGAACTGTGTTTATGGAAAACAAAAGAGAGTCAAATTTCTCAGGGTTGGGAAACAAAAGAAGAGTGAAAAGTTAGATCTTGTACATACATATGTATGGGGACCGGCTCAAGTACAATCTCTTGATGGATCTCGTTATGATACTTTTATTGATGATGCAACTAGAAAACTTGGGTTTATTGCATTAGAAATAAATCATATGTGTTTGCTACTTTTAAGAAATGGAAAGATTTGGTTGAGAATGAGACAGGAAAAAGGTTGAAGTGTCTCAGATCTGATAATGGAGGCAAATATTACGGTAAGGAGTTTATAGTTACTATTCATACCATGGGATTCGTAGAGAGAAGACAGTCCCAAGAACACCACAAGAAAATGGTGTGTCAGAAAGGATGAACAAAACAATCATGGATCATGCAAGGTGTATGAGATGGCATGCAGGGTTGCCCTTATAGTTTTGGGCAGATGATTTAGATACTGTTGTTTACTTAATAAACAAAGGGCCTTCAAGTGCTTTGGATGGTGGTATTCCAGAGGAAGCATCGACAGGTAAAAACATAAACTACTATTTTATGAGAACTTTTGGTTGTGAAGCATTTTTCCATATTGATAAAGAAAATAGAACAAAGTTTGAGCCTAAATCCAAGAAATGTACCTTTATTGAATACGGGGTTGATGATTTTGGTTATCGCTTATGGGATTATGAAAATAAAAAAAAATTATTAAGAGTAGAGATGTGGTATTCAATGAAAATTTCATGTATAAATATCAGTTGCAGGGAAAGAAACAGGAAAAGAAAAACACAGAGTACACAGTGCTTGATGAAATCATAGAAAATGAATTTCCAAAGGTGCTGAAAAATCAAGAACAACAGCAAGTACCTCAAACTCCTGCAAGTGTTAGAATATCTACCAGGTTAAGTAGAACCCCTGAACGATTCTCTCCTTCACTGTATTATTTATTGATGACTGATTCTCGTGAACCATAAAGTTATGAAAAATCAATGCACGTGGAAACTACAAAGAAGTGGGAGCAAGCCATAAATGAGGAGATGGACTCATTGGTAAGAAAACACACTTTGGATTTGGTTTAGTTCCCTGAAGGTAAAAGAACATTGTAGAATAAATGGGTTTACAGGTTGAAAGAAGAAGATGGAGGAAAGACGCGGTATAAAACCAGACTTGTTGTAAAGGGGTTTGCACAGAAGAAATGTATAGATTTTAATGAAATATTTTCTCTTGTTGTTAAAATGACTTCAATTAGAACTATTTTAAGTCTAGTGGTGGTAGAATATTTGCATATTGAATTGTTAGATGTAAAAACAACCTTTCTCCATGGGGATTTGAAGGAAGATATTTACATGCAGCAGCCACGGGGGTATGAGGTCAAAGGGAAGGAGAATTTGGTATGCAGGTTGAAGAAGAGCTTGTATGGCCTGAAGCAAGATCCAAGGCAGTGGTATTTGAAATTTGACAGGTTTATGACAGAACAAGGTTATAGTAGATTTCATTCTAACCATTGTGTTTATTTCAAGAGGATAGATAAAGATATATTATCTTGTTATTGTATGTGGATGACATATTTGTTGTAGGGTCTAACATGCAGGATATAATTGTGCTCAAAAGGAAGCTAGCTACTTCATTTGTGATGAAGGATTTGGGTGCTGCAAAGCAAATCCTAGGTATGAGAATAACAAGAGACAAGAAAAATCACAAATTGACATTGTCTCAGGGTGAGTACATACAAAAGGTGTTGGAGAGGTTTAGAATGCAGAATGCAAAACTAGTTAGTACACCTTTGGCCATCCATTTCAAACTAAGTAAGAATATGTATCCCAAGACACATGAAGAGATAGACTACATGTCCAGGGTTCCCTATTCATCATCAGTTGGCAGCTTCATGTATGTCATGGTGTGCACAAGACCATATATTGCACATGCAGTGGGAGTTGTGAATAGGTATATGAACAATCCAGGTAAAGAATATTGGAAGGCGGTACAATGGATTCTCAGGTATTTGATGTTAGAAATGTAACTCAGGAGTTCCCACCATGATTTTGTAATGTTTACATGGTGGGAACCATTTGTTTAACTTTCCTAAGATGTTTTATAATATAAAATTTGTTGGTCACTCTATATGCTAATCAATTCTAATTAACAGACAGAATGCTCAATATAAATTGTCAACCCAGGTAGGTCTTTTTATTTCAAAGGCAATTAGCAAAATCTATGCATAAACACTCAAGTAACTGATTGAATAGAATGAAGATCAATTATTCTACTTAACTGCTCAATCAAACTCAACTCATTGCGAAGGCTAATATAAATTATCCATCTAAGAAATTCAAAGGACTTCTAACTTCCTACAATATAAATCCAGCAGTTACTGATATAAGAATAAATAAACTAGACTTACTTCTGCAAGAAGTTAAATCCTAAAGATATCAGACTATAGTAAATCAATCATGACCTATCTAATTCAACAAATTCTAAAAATGTAAATAACAGTAATTGAACCAGAACTAAACTTGAACCATAATCTGATTAAGCTGATAAATTATAAGAAAGATAAATGATAGAAATAAATTAGAGCTGAGCTTGACTGTAACAGCGAATTAACACACTTGCATCAAAGGAAACTATCCTACACAGTCGACTGTCACACCACATTGTTGCAGCACGCCAAAGGAAAATGCAATCATAAACACTACTATTGCAGCACACTGAAAATATACCTACTGTAATTCCACACCAAATTAACAAAAGAAAAACTAAAGCATCTATCCAACTCAACGATCTCTGTGAGAAGGAGGGCCCTGGCCTTCTAATATAGATGCTGTGAAACTAACACAAATTAAAACACAAGAATATGAAGAACTATGCTCCTTGTATTAAAAATGGTAATTCATAGTTACAACACTCTGTTACAGCCCGTGTAATCAAATTACAAATAACCAACCCCAGGCTCAAAACGCCTTCTTACATTTATACCCAGATGACATAGTTTCGTTTCACAAATGTCGGGCAGCCATGAATATCTACGATCTTCAAGCTGCCGAATTGAAATAGAAAGAGTTACAGCCATAAATGAAATTGAATGAAGTTGTTGCGTTCTGGCTTGCGCTGTTAACAAACTGAATAGACTCCAACTGATTGGGAGAGAATATGTTGGAGTTGTATCGTGACCCAGTCACAGCTGGCCTCATGGAAGGATGCTTGAGCTGTTGCAACGATATATGGGACCGAGTTTTGGAAGGGACAGCTGGCGCCACATATTCTTTTCCTCCATAGGTTTAGCGAGCTGCTACACCTATGGTCTTTCCAAGGATCTGAACTATCTTATGTCAAATCAATACATGTTAGCACAAATTAAAAGATAATGTTCATAACCATAAACAATATTAGGCATTAACAAGATAAAGCAATAATAGATTATACGTGTTGTCACATCCCCTCCCGTGGACCCAATTCGAGGAAGGGAACATGATGCCAATCTCTGGGGAGTTTACATAAACTCAGCCAAATTCATTAGATTCACAACAATAAAATAAATGGGTGCAGATGCAAATCAAGCAAACATGCACAGCGGAATAAAAACATCATCCACACACATTTCATATGCATTCAGTATATTAAAACAACCTTCAAGTTATAACATTACAAAAGTAAAACACATAGGCAGAGAAACACTTATCTTTATGGTGAAATGGTCCCAAGCAACTAGCTATGTCGCTGCAACGTTCCACCCAACCATAGGCCAGTTGTGTTCATCAATTCTCTCAACACAACTGCCACCCCCGAGCTGGGCATGATTCTTACAAGGAAAAGGGGTCATTCAAGCTCATACACAACCAATTAATCATCTCATATGAGCCAAGCCAGTCCACTGCTGGGTTTATCAGGCTACATTTGAACCCTGGATGCTTGCACTCAAGCTCATGCCAAAACAATGGATTTACCCACAGGATGGCCATGGGTTTCCCCAAATTGTTTCCAGCCAAAAATGAATTGTGGGATGGGGAAAAACATTCACAGGGAGGAAAACAATTTCTCCCCAACTATTTAAGCATTTAACAGCCAAAATGGTCTCTATGGAACCCCAATTCGATTCCCCTTCTTCCCCACTAGTATACAACACAAAAATGCCCTTCTCCCAGCTGAGAATGAAGGAAACCATAGAAAAACATGGTTGGAAAACGCCCAGGTAGATCCAAACTCGTGAGGGAAAGAAACTAGTTCATGGATAATGGCTTGGGGAGCAATTCATGGCTCTTTTCTTTCCCAAGAAGAAAAACGCGATTCTCCATGAAGGGTGGATTTCCCATACCCGAATTTGGATAGCCATACCTCCCATTCCCCAAGGCATTAACTACCTCAACCAACTCTTGGGAGAAATGAATGATTGGGTACAAAAGTCAACCTAGGTAGTTGAGGGTTCATGGGTTCTCTCATTGAAATTTGGCTTGAATTGATTGGATCAAAGGTTTGAATGTTTCCCTCCCAATTCCTTGTAAACTCATGCCCCCATCTCTTGTTTCATTGCATATCTAGTTGTGGGCATTTATATTAAAATGCATATTTACAATCCCCATGGTTTGCTAGCGCATGGGTAGCATAATATCCAATACTTGCCTCTTCAAGGTCGAGCGTTCACTAGCGGGGCCTTAGCCTTGAGCTCCAATCTAGGAATCATACATAATATGCATACAATATTTGCATTATAGCCCAAAATATTACAAGGGTCAAAATGGGGACATGACACCTGTTGCAATTCATGCTTGACTTGGAAAGGTACCTGCTTGGGTTATGGAAAAGAGAGGAAAAACAGGGAAAAAGGTGTTGATAACTATAGGAAAAAAGGGGCTATTTTGGGGCCCAACATCTCCCCCCAGCTATCCATTTGCATGTCCTCATGCAATACAGCCAACTAGTCTGAATCTGATTCTGGGCCTCGACTATGGAGGGAAGAAAAATTGAAAGAAATATCAAGTTTATCACCCAAGTCCAAAAATCCATTGCAAGCAACCCAATGTTCCTAGCACTGTTTTTCCTCTGCTTTGGTCAATGTATAATTGTCCCTGTATGGCCTCACTGGAATCCATATGAGTGGAAATTTAAATTTTAATCCCAGCCAGCGGGGTCCACATATCTTCATACAGTTGACATATCCTTCCACCCTAGGAAGAGCCTGCTTAAAGTTCTTGAAACAATAGGGGTCTCTTCCCTTCAAAAATGGGGAAGAAGTCTACCATCTGTGCTTGCTTCCTTCCAGGGCATGGGGTTTTTTATTAGAAATCAAATTAACACAAGTGGATATAACCTTCTCCTGCAAATTTATCAGATGTTGAGTCTTCATAAGTTATGAAAGTCTCCTTTCATGCTTTGCAATAAGAACCCGAGGAGATTGAGGTTCACTTCTGATCCATAGATTGGAGCTAGCCTCATTCATAGAAATGGTCTTAAAGGAATCCTCCCACTTCACATGATTAGTGACAAAAGAAGTGAAAGCCCTCAACTGAACATCACCCAAATGAGGAACAGGGTTAGAGCAGGAATCCATGAAGCATGCTATCTCATGTAAATACAACTCGCACAATAGATTCTGCTCCATAAAACTGCTCTAAAAAAAGGTCTCAATAAAGTGAAGAGAGGTTGTCAACTGGTTAGGTCTTCCTTCCTTCAAGGATTTTAACTTGAACAGAGTCATCTGTTCATAAAGGAACACCGGATAGGAAGGAGATGGGGTTCTAAAGCTTAGCAATTCCTCATAAAGAGTATACATTTGATCTTTCTCCTTTTGCATGGATTTGAATTCTTTCATCTCCTCCAATTCTTTTTGCACCTTATCCCATTGGAAATTTTGAAAAATCAATTCTTCTTCCCACCATTCCCTCAATATTCTGATAGTATTTATGTACTCATAAAAGGGAACAATCCCTTCCTTACACCGGTCAACATAATCCTTCCATTTTTTAACTTCGAGCTTCAATAATGAAAGCTCCTTCATCAAGCCTTGAATTCTTCTATTCTCTGCATCCTTCTCATCATCAGAGTCTAAATCAATAACCTCTTGAGATATTTGCATTCTTACCCTACCACCCGATGTCTCATCCTTCTCATTCTGTATTAGCAACGTAGCAGCCTCCTCTCCCATCAGTGTTGCAACAACCTCTGTTTGTGTAGCAGCATCAACAACCAACTTTGGGAATGCTGGTCCTTGTGTAATAGCATCCCTTTTTTGTGTCTCAACCCCAGCAGCTTCAGTTTGTGTTGTTGAATCAACAAATAACTTTGGGAATGCTGGTTCTTTTGTAGAATCACCCTTTTTCTGTGTTTCAAACCTGGCAACTTCAGTTTGAGTCGTAGCTTCATCAAACATTTTTAATAATGTTGGTTCTTGTGTGACAACATTCTTCTCCTGTATCCCAATCTCAGCGTCTTCTGTTTGAGTTGCAACTTCAACAAACAGTTTTGAGGACGCTGGTTCTTGTGTAACAATGTCCAATTTCTGTGATTCACTCAAAGTGCATACTGCCAATAACAAATTCTTGGAGTGCTGGTTCTTGTGTAACAACCTCCTCTTCCAAATTTTCAATGCCTTCAAGCCGCTAAGATTGCTCTTGAGTCACTTCCATATCTTCTGAATGATGAGACTGACCCGAGAGTAGTTCAACATCCACCGATGGCTGAGATTGTACTTATTCCTCGTCTTGTAGTTCCAAATCAGGAATTATGTCCACTTCTGGCTCATTCTCTTCCATTAGCTCTGCTGTGGGTATTTCTTCCCTTCCTTGCCTTGCTTTTTCCAATTTCCATGTTGATGCTTCCACCAATGTGATTTTACACCCTACAAGTTTGAGTACATCTCCACATGCTGAACATATAGGTTCCATATCTTCTCCATCCTCCAAAATAGGAGGTGAATTATCTAACTGATCTGCAGCCTCAACCAAAGTATTCAAACTTTTCTCTGCCTGCTTTTTGCATGCTTCTTTCCACCTCTGCAATTCATCCCAAATCGTTTGTACTTCCTCCTTTAATAACTCATTCTAAAAAAGTAGATTTTCAATTTGGGGTTCACTTGTAGCAGGTTCTTGTGTAACATCGGGTGATCGGGGTTTTAAAATAGGAATTTCAATTTCTGACCCTTTTTCACGTAGCGCTTCTACCCCAATAGTTGCTCTAGTTCTTCTCTTCTTCACAGGCCCAAATGGCTGGCCTTTATTGCTTTATATTTTCCTCCTTTTGTGTGACACAGAAGTCCCCACATTTCCAAAAGTAGGAATGGAAAGTTCGGGTCACAGTTCACCATCTTTTCCTGCCTCAGCGAAAAATTCCTCCTCCTGAATTATAGTTCCCCTAATCTCAGGGGAAGACTCTCAACGAGGAATGCCATATCTCCTTCTACCATTGCCTCTACATACTATCCTTCCTCTTCCATTGTAGCTTCTGCAGCTATAGCTTCCACTGTGGCAGCATCTAATGTTGCTCCAGTTTCAGTTGTTGCTGCTGCAGCTTCTAAATTTACAGTCTCCTCTACCATAGCCTACATTGTAACTTCTTCTTCAACAAGGTTTGAGGCTGTTGCAGTTTCTCCCACATTCTCCTAAACATCCTCTAATTGGTTTTCTCACACTCTATCCCTCCCCCCAGTTGAATCTGAGGAGCTCCAGTCATCACCCTCTTCCTCAATGCCCCCTATTTCCAAGGCAGGTTCTCGGGGTACCCTTGGCCAAGCAACAAATTGTTCCCATGTTAAATTCTGACGTGCAAGGGCCCTTAAAACTAATAATTTGATTAACCCATGATTTTTTAGGGAGAATAAGGGATGTCGAGAAGCTCTGACATAATGAGCCATGCTCTGTAGGGTTCTTAGAAGATAGTATGGCATATTGAGTAATCTACCATGGTGCAAATGAGAGAGTAAGAAGAATTCATAAATGTAAACTACTCGGTACCTACCCTCACAAGTGATATACTTCTTTAAGAAGACTGCAACCTGATCCCAAGGACTTGGCAGTGTCTCCAATGTTGTTCCTCTGCCTCTCGGCTGAACGCGTTCTTTTGCTACTAGAAAATATTCAGCTGCGGTCAAATTATGCCGCTTCCGACCAAACCATTGCCTCCCAATCCTAGGAAATCCTGTAACTTCTGCCACAATTGCCTCTATAACCTCTATCCTTAAACCCCTAACCTATGAGTGAGTGCTAGTTAGGTTTTGAGCAAATTTAAGGGTTGTGTCCACATGAAAACCGTTTAATCTTTGAAAATAATCTGTCCACCCAGCTTCCGCAAAGATAGCAAAGACCTCCCTATTTTCACGCAGAGATTCTATGGTTACAGGTTCGTATCTTACAGGGATACCCATATTGCTTATCCTCTGCGAGTTCTGCTTGCAAATGCAAAAGTCACAGTTTTAGACATTGGAGTTACTGCATACAAACACATTCGATGGATAGCTAAAGTTGATTTGGGTATTTTTGGAAAGTTGGCACAGTTATTTTGGGGAATTGGCATGGTTATTTTTGGAATGAAATCAATGGAAGGGTGTCGCACGAATCGGGTAAAATGACGACCATAAAATAAGTACGAGTGACAATGTAAACGTGTTTTTTGTTTCGGTTGATTGGCTACGGATTGCTGAGAGGGACTAACGACAAATATAATCATTATTGCTTACTATGTCAATTCATGCCTAATCGTGTTTATGGTTAAAACTTGTACCTTTC